>CAKAOI010050361.1:0-51699 GCA_916701655.1 Sebastiscus albofasciatus
AAATAATCGGTGAAATATTACATCACATTTAATGTAAAATTACATTTAAAATCTATACAAATACAATAAATTAGCATTAAAAACATAATATCAATGTAATCTCAAATTATGGTCAATTACTTGTAATTTTTAAGGGTAATCCTTTAAATTACTGCAAATAATATAAGCTCCTTTGTGAATTTTGAATATTTTCCTGAATTGATATATTTACAGTATTTTTTTAATATATTGATTAAATATTGTAATGAGACGTGTTTTGTCCTCCGTACATTATAACTGGTAGAAGTGTTAAATCTGAACTGAGCTTGACTCCGTCGACTCGTCTCTCTGAGCGGAGACTCGTCTAATAAGAAGCTGAGTTTAATGAGCTCCTCCAGGCTCCTCCGATATGAATAATGTATAATTTATTCTGTTTCACAGCCAACAAAATGTCTTCTGTCTCCTGGATGAGAAGGCAGAGCGCTGATGTGACGGACCGGCTGGAAAGGAAACAGGCCCGAGGCGGGATGCCGGGACGCCGCCGACAGACCAGATTACAGAGACGCTGGACGCTGGACGCTGGAGCGAGACAGCGAGGACGCGCGCGCTGTCTGAGTGAAGGAGAGCAGGCAGCGGAGACAAAGCTCAGGCCACACGCGAGCGCGTATATGTGCTGACCCGCTACATTTATACGCTTGAAAAGCTACAAACAGTCCCTTTAAGAGATCTGAAGTTTACAATTAATAACGCTCCAAACATACGCTAAATTTTGACGAGGAAAAACTGTCATGGTCATTTTCAAAGGGGTCCCTTGACCTCTGACCTCCAGATGTGTGAATGTAAATGGGTTCTCTGGGTACCCACGAGTCTCCCCTTTACAGACATGCCCACTTTATGATCATCACATGCAGTTTGGGGCAAGTCATAGTCCAGTCAGCACACTGACACACTGACAGCTGTTGTTGCCTGTTGGGCTGCAGTTTGCCATGTTATGATTGGAGCATATTGTTTTATGCTAAATGCAGTACCTGTGAGGGTTTCTGGATCAATACCTGTCATAGTTTTGTGTTGTTAACTGATTTACAATAATACATATATACATACATTTTGCATAACACAGCATATTTGTCCACTCCCATGTTGATAAGAGGATTAAATACTTGACAAATCTCCCTTTAAGGTACATTTTGAACAGATAAAAAAATGTTCGATTCATTTGCGATTAATGGCGATTGATTATTTTAATCGACTGACGGCCCCTAGAAAGAACACATCAACATGTTCAACATTGAACTTTGTATTAGCACCAGTCCCTTCTGCATCTTTCCACCACAGAAACCTCCTGCTCTGCTTCTGCTGGACACAGATCACATTTCGGTTTGTTTTTACTGTGTGGTTCGCACTGGTGTGGGGTCAAAGGTCACTGAGGGCTGGGGGGTGGGGTGTGTGTGTGTGTGTGTGGTGGGGGGGGGGTTCAAGGCCACCGGAGGAGTCTGAGTAGTCAAAAACAAAGCTGGAGAGCAGGAAGACAGAGCGACGGAGGCTCAAAACCTGACAGCAGTTTAGTTTGTCAGTCTGGAGGATTTCAAAATAAAAGCAAGTTGACTGAGTCGCTGTGTGGCCCAGTCGGCAGTCAGGGTGGGACGGACACACAGCTCCACCCACAACACTCTCATTAGTCCAACAACGTTCCTCTGTTTTCTTTAAGGGGTTAGAGAGTGACATATAATACAAATAAGTGACAATTTAAATCTTTGGGTCTTTAAACCTGCAGTAGCTGATGTTTTAATCTAACTGTTTTCAGCAGAAACAAGAAGAGAACATCGAACACTAGTTCATCTTAGTTTATAGAAGCTTTTAAACTAAGATAACGTCACACCTCAGGTTTATTTTACTCGCTCAGTCGGGTCCCTTCACTGTCCTTCTCCATCCATCCACCAGGTGGCCTCAGACATCCACACCTGTCCCAGTCACCTGCTCACCTGCTCACCTGTTCCTCATCTCCTGATCACCCTCCACTGTGTTCATACCAGCCGTCTCCACATCATTTGTTTGATTGGATCTCCGTCCTGTTCTTGACCTTCACCTTCAGTCAGTCCTCCTACCTGCTTCCTCTTTGTCTATTTGAGTCAAGTGACAAAGTTAGAATTCATATTGTTGAGCTAAATTACTGGAAAAGTGAAATTTACCTGGAAACTATGACAGAACCAGTAAAAATAAAAACATAAATGAATAAATAATTAAATGGCTCAATAAATAAATAAATAAAATGTCATTAAATGCAGCAAAAATAATATTAAAAATAAATGTAGCCATTAATTAATTAATTGAAATATCTAATATTTTAAATATTTAGATATCTTTGTATTAAATCCCTTATTCATTTACTCCTGTTTAATGTTCCCTTCTATTTATTTTTATACATTATTAAATTTATTAATTTATCTTTTCATTTATTTTTAATTTATTCATTGTTTTACTTATTCATTAATTTTTGTAATTCTTTTTTATTTATTCATTTTTTAATACATTTTTATTTATTCATTGGTTTTTGCATTTATTTTTTATTTATTTATTCATTTTGTAATTATTTTAATTTATTTATTCATTTTGCAATAATTTGTGTATTTAAATATTTATTTTTGCTTTTTTTTACTTATTTATACATTTTTGAATTTATTTTTATTTATACATTCATTTTTGCAATTATTTTTCATGAATTCATTCATTTAATTATTTTAATTTATTAATTTTTGCCTTTATTTATTATGCATTTATTTATGCACGATTTTCCCTTTGCATTTCACTCCTTATTTATTTATGTATTCTTTTTTTATACATTTACTAGCACAAACAAAAAGGCGTCTTTAGGTTTAAGCAACAAAACCACTTAGTTAAGTTGAGGGGAAGAAATCATGTTTTTGCTTAAAATAATTTCATCCATGGCCAATGACCGTTTAACGCCGTCCATAATCACTACGGTCTCTAGAGGTCGCTGTTCTTCTATTCCTTCTTTCAGTGATCTACCATGTGAATAGATGATACAACCTACCAGTGGGTGTAGCAGGCCCTTATTGACCCACATCTACGGGGCTGATAACCACTGTGTGGTGTTGTTAAACCACCTTCTGGGTCTTTCATAAAGATGGGCTGTAATGGTGCTAAACGATAGCGGAGCTATGAGGTTTCTCTGGACTGAACGTTGAATCGATGCTCGCCACTTCTTTTAAAAATGTCAATCCCTGCGAACCCGCTGCCTCTCTCTCTCTCTCTCTCTCTCTCTCTCTCTCTCTACATCTCCAGACTCTGCAGACCCGGGTGAGCGAGCGGTGAGCAGCCGAGTGTGACGAGGAAACGAACTGAAGAGAGAGAGAGAGAGAGAGAGAGAGAGAGAGGTGAGAGTGTGTTCTGCATACAGATCCACTGTCTGATATTCTGGCTGCTGATTGGTCGGCTCCCTGCTGGCGTCTGACACACACACACACACACACACACACACACACACACACACACACACACACACACATCTGTTTCACTACAACACACCGTCTCTGGACGAGTATTCAGGCCAGTGATGGAGGAAGTACTCTGATCCTTTACTGCAGTAAAAGTACTAATACACACTGTGAAAATCCTCCACTAAAGGAGGAGGACTGCATTCAAAACCTGAGGTACAAGTATGTAATCAGGTAAAGGAGGAGGAGAAGGAGGAGGAGGAGGAGGAGGAGGAAAAAGAGGAAGAAGTAGAGGAGTAGGAGAGGTGGAAGAGGAGGAGGAGGTGGAGGAGTAGGGGAGAAAGAGGAAGAGTAGTAGTAGGAGGAGGAGGAGGAGGAGGACTCCATCCTCATCACCTCCATCAATCTTCTCACACAGCCTGGCTGGAGGTCTGAACCCTCAGACACTCTCTCTCTCTCTGTCTCTCTCTCTCTCTCTCTCTCTCTCTCTCTCTCTCTCTCTCTCTCTCAGGGGGGTTCACACCGACACGGTTCTACCAGATCTCTCCAGCGAGGGTCGTTGGAAACGTGATTCAGGGGTCTCGGGGGAAATAAGCATGCGAGGTGCTGCCGCTGTTTGCCCGTCGGGCGGGGTAATATCCTCGGCAGGGTAATATCCTCGGCGGGGTAATATCCTCGGCAGAGGGACGCCGAGCCACGCCGCCGGGGGACAGTCTGCTGGCGTTTATGAGGTCATCGTCACCCAGCGGTCAAAGTCCTCCTCATCACAGATGGTGAACGACCCAAAAGACCCAAACCAAGTTCCTAAACCTAACTAAGTAGCTTTTTTAGTGTACATAAACAGTAGTAGTAGTAGTTATGACATCACTTCCTCCAGGCGTTGGTAACGTAAACACCTCGGATACCCGTTGCTGCTACTGTGGAACTTTTTACACGACTGAAATCAAATATTAAATATCTCCTGCAGGGACCCTGAATCAATAGTTATATACTGATTATTATCGTTAAACTCAGCAATACTCAGCGAACAGCCACGTCTCCAGAGTAACAACCATGTCGGGGAGGAGGTTAGATAACGCTCCGAAGTTGGGCTACATTTTGATGAGGAAAAACCATAATGGTCATTTTCAAAGGGGTCCCTTGACCTCTGACCTCCAGATCAGTGAATGTAAATGGGTTCTATGGGTACCCACGAGTCTCCCCTTTACAGACATGCCCTCTTTATGATCATCACATGGACGCATAAATTAAGCTGCAAGTCCTCGTCTTCATTTGATGATTAAGGGCTTTGTGTTTTAAAGGGTTTTAGGAAGTCTTCCTCTTATGACGTTGTGTTGAGGGTGAATTCATTATTAGACATTAAGTGATTCTTGTTTCACAATGATCAGCTGACTGTGTTCATCATCAAGTCTAAAAGATTTTTATTATTTCTCTTTTCTCCTCTCTGCTGTCACCTCCTCCTCCTCCTCCTCCTCCTCCTCCTCATTTACATAAAGTCTCAGATCATCTCGTCTGCACATGAACTTCCTGTCTGACAGTCAGACTGAGTCTCTACTGCCCCCTGCTGTTACAGGCACGTGTTAAACACACACACCTGCAGCTTCGTCTTCATTTCATATTTGATCTAGGGCTGTTAATCGATTAAAATATTTAATTGCGGTTAATCACACATTGTTTATCTGTTCAAAATGAACCTTAAAGGGAGATTTGTCAAGTATTTAATCCTCTTATCAACATGGGAGTGGACAAATATGCTGCTTTATGCAAATGTATGTATATATTTATTATTGTAAATCAATTAACAACAAAACAATGACAGATATTGATCCAGAAACCCTCACAGGTACTGCATTTAGCAGAAAACAATATGCTCCAATCAGAACATGGCAAACTGCAGCCCAACAGACAACAACAGCTGTCAGTGTGTCAGTGTGCTGACTTGACTATGACTTGCCCCAAACTGCATGTGATGATCATAAAGTGGGCATGTCTGTAAAGGGGAGACTCGTGGGTACCCAGAGAACCCATTTACATTCACTGATCTGGAGGTCAGAGGTCAAGGGACCCCTTTGAAAATGACCATTACGGTTTTCCTCACCAAAATTTAACGGAAGTTTGGAGCGTTATTTGACCTCCTTCACGACGAGCTAGTCTGACCTGGTTGGTACCGATGGATTCATCAGGTTCTCCAGTTTCATCTGATACCGGTATCTTCACTCCCTCACTTGGGGCAAAGACTCACTCCCCACCCGGAGGGGTGAGAACCACGGCCTCAGACTTGGAGGTACTGACTCTCATCCCTCGGCGTCAAACCGCCCCTGAAGGTCTGACGGAGCCAACAGAACCAACAGAACCACGTTGACTGATGTTTGGAGTTCAGAACCAGAGAGATATGAAGAGAGGAAGAAGAGGGTCGTACTGGTCGTGCTGGTCGTACCGGTCGTGCTGGTGTGTGTTTGGAGGAGATGGGGGTTGTGCGATAGGTCAAAGAGCAGAACGTGATGGATATGATCTCATTAGAAGCTTTAATTTCCTCTCTGTGCTTCATCTTTATCAACGTCAGAGAGCCGGTCGATGATCAGAAACCACAGAGAGAAATCAGGTCTACAGTCTGAGGGGGGGTCAGGGTCTGAGGGGGACTACGGGGGGGTCAGGGTCTGAGGGGGACTACGGGGGGTCAGGGTCTATATATATATAAGGTCCCATGGTGGTCCACCAGAAGGGGGCGAGACTTCACCTCTCTAAACTACTCTAAAATACCTGGAGACAGACTGACGGAGACAGACTGACGGAGACAGACTGACGGAGACAGACTGACGGAGACAGACTGATGGAGACAGACTGATGGAGACAGACTGACGGAGGGAGACAGACTGACGGAGACAGACTGACGGAGACAGACTGATGGAGACAGACTGACGGAGGGAGACAGACTGATTGAGACAGACTGACGGAGACAGACTGACGGAGGGAGACTGACGGAGACAGACTGATGGAGACAGTCTGATGGAGGGAGACTGACGGAGACAGACTGATGGAGGGAGACTGACGGAGACAGACTGACGGAGACAGACTGATGGAGGGAGACTGACGGAGACAGACTGATGGAGACAGACTGACGGAGACAGACTGACGGAGGGAGACTGATGGAGACAGACTGATGGAGACAGACTGACGGAGACAGACTGACGGAGACAGACTGATGGAGGGAGACTGACGGAGACAGACTGACGGAGACAGACTGATGGAGGGAGACTGACGGAGGGAGACTGACGGAGGGAAACTGATGGAGACAGACTGACGGAGGGAGACTGACGGAGACAGACTGATGGAGACAGACTGACAGAGGGAGACTGATGGAGACAGACTGATGGAGGGAGACTGACGGAGGGAGACTGACGGAGACAGACTGATGGAGACAGACTGATGGAGACAGACTGACGGAGGGAGACTGATGGAGGGAGACTGATGGAGGTGGAGTGAAGCCTGGTCGGCCCACACAGGGCGGCTAATTGCCATAATTTGGTCTGAGTGGTTGACACATGCGTCCGCCTCACTGCTGAGGCTGCACAGGCGGGGTCAAAGGTCAGGTCCAAGCTCAGCGCTGTTGAGTGGCTGACCCTGGAGGACGGGGGGATGGGGACACATGAACTCTGTCTTCAGCAGGACGTCGATCCTGTTCATGTTAGCCTCCTTTACTTCATGTTTTACGTCTTTCCTTTACTCTCTCCGTTTACGCCGTAAGAGGCGATAAGAGACTTAGAGCGATGTTGATTTGACTTTTCCTGAAATTGGTCTGGACGAGGATCGTGGACGAGGATCGTGGACGAGGATCGTGGACGAGGAGGGCTTCGATGCAGACGAGGTTAATTCAGTTCTCTATTTCAGCGGGGGGAGGCTGAGGTTGATTAAAGTTGACCTTGAGTGGTGGGGAGGACTGAGAACACCGGCGGACGGAGGCGAAGACTAAAGGAAATCAATGAGCAGCAGATCAATGACTACTTGATTATTTTATCACTAATTTCTGAAGAAGAAGAAGAAGAAGAAGGAGGAGGAGGAAGAAGAAGAAGGAGAAGAAGAAGAAGAAGAAGGAGGAGGTGGAGGAGGAGGTGGAGACGTCACTGATCCTCTGAATCGGTTATTTCAGGTTATTAATTGAGGAGAAATGTTCAGCTGACCGACGGAGGAGATCCAGCCGATAAACTGAAATCTAAATGAATGAGACACAAAGGGGATTGTGGGTAAATGTTTGGGCTACTCAGGGTCAGACAGCTGAAAGGCTGAAAGGACACAAAGAGAAATATTAAGTTTATTAAATAGCTCCTTTTAAAGGTTTTTAAAACAAAAACATCTCTCCAAATGCGCTTGTATAGTTTCTATTTTCAATGTTGTTTCATATACCTCTTATTATTTATTTGTATCTATCTGTACTTATTCTTATTTCTTTCTATATTTACTTCAATAAAGGTTTATTTGATCTTCTACTCTGACTGAAGCCCTGAAAGGCAAGCGAGAATGTTTTTTTTTGTTTTTCATTTTCTAAGCCTGATCTAAATTATTTTCTATCCTGTGTTTATAATTTAAAGGGACTGTTTGTAACTTTTTAAGCGTATAAATGTACCGGGTCGGGACACATGCACGCTCGCATATGCGCGTTCGCGTGTGGCCGCTGCCTCTCCTCCTCTGCCTGCTTGCCTTCACTCAGACAGCGCACGCGTTCTCGCTCAGCTCGCTCCACCTCTAGATGTGAACACGTGCTCACTCCACACTGCAGAAGAGTTAGTTTAGCTCTGAGAATATCTAGTGAATGTTCAGTGGACGTTTGTGCAGAAATAACTGCTGCAGCTCCTCCAGACCAACAGAGGTTTCCCGTGTCTTGTGAAGTGACGGAGCTCTGCAGAGAAACACGTTATCGTCTCGTTGCCGACCGGGTGCCGGTGTCTCCCTGCTCTCTCCGCTCGCAGCCAGAGAGAGCAGGGAGACACGCTGCAGAGCCCCGCTGAGGCTGGAAAAGCCAACACTAGGATCAGATCTAAATCATGTTCATGGAGAGACCTTCGTCTGGTCAGCTAACATTACTGCCAAGCAGCTGAATTATAGAGTGATATTGTGCTTTTAGCTGACGTGTGTCGCCTCACTGTGTTGAGTGATGCTCGTTCAGGTATATTTAG
This sequence comes from Sebastiscus albofasciatus, assembly GCA_916701655.1. Lineage (NCBI taxonomy): Eukaryota > Metazoa > Chordata > Actinopteri > Perciformes > Sebastidae > Sebastiscus > Sebastiscus albofasciatus. The sequence goes on from CAKAOI010050361.1 coordinate 8,606, forward strand.
AGCGAGCAAGCGCAAGCTCGACACTGACTTTCGTTGATTTCACGGCCACAGGTGTCGCTGTTAAGAAGCATTTCTGAAAGTTACAAATAGTCCCTTTAAGAACAGGTGAAAAAAATGTTTTTTCAAAAATGATCTTTCTAAGTTCTTTTTTTTCCTGTGAAACCAGTGGGGGAAAAAAATAAAAATTTTGCAATGCAATGTCGTTGAAACGGTCTATATGTACCTTGTGTTTAGAGTGCATGGAGAAATTAAAACTCACCTGGAAGAAAACCTGAATGCTCAGTTCTATTTAAAACATGGGTTAGTGGTGCCCTCTGATGGTTAAAATAAGTATTACAACAACAAATACTAATTTTCTTCCACCTGCTTTCATTAAGAGGCAAAACTAGAAAAAAAAGTTTTGACACAGAGGCAAAGAAGAAGAAGAATCAACATAAAAAGAACCAAACAAACAAAAAAATACACCTGTTTTCACACAGAGGTAAAAATAGGTAACTTAGAAAAATCGGCCTAAAAATAAAAATAAAATAAAATAAAAATTCACCTGTTTTCACACAGAGCTGAAAAAGTAACTTAATAAAATTTGCATTTTTCTTTTTCACACAGGTAGAAAAAGTAACTTAATAAAATCTGCCTAAAAAAAAATTTTTTTTGTAGACCTGTTTTCACACGGCTGTAAAGAAAAACAAAGAAACTTAAAAAAAATCAGCCTGAAAAAAAAAAAAAGAATTTCACTTGTTTTCACACAGGAAGAAAAAATAACTTAGAAAAATGATCCTGAATTTTTTATTTCCAGCTGTTTCACAGAAAAAAAAAGAAAAAGAAGGACCTTAGACACATTATCCTGGTAAAACATTTATTTCCACCTGTTCTTCAGTCGTAAGTCAGGGGAGAAAATAATTTGGATCAGACTCAGAAAATGTATCACCAGAAAAAAAAAAAGTTCTCGCTTGCCTTTCAGAGCTTCCGTAGAACGTCATTAAACACAGAAACTTGACATCCTCTCTGTGTTTGATGTTCAGTGATGGACGTCGGGTGTTCGGAGCATCACAGTTTGGACGCCGGCCTCTTCTGATTGGCCGGAGCTGCAGTGACGGGCGTGGGTCGACCCCAGAGGCGGAGCCGGCTGACCCCTCCGTCAGGGCTGATGATGAGGCGAACGTGGCTGACAGGTGAGCTGAGAGCGAGCTCGGCCTTGCTGTAGAGATGTCTGTGATGAGGACGCAGCTGCAGACACAAACACAGGAAGCAGCTTTTATACAAACCTGAGAAACATCCTCTGATAACGTTCAGGACTCATTGTTTGAGCTGAAAGCTGAAAAACTCAACTTTTATTGTTATACGAGTAACGCAGATTTATAAATTTTAAGGTTGAACTACGGAGGCCCTGAGAGCTCAACGTGCTGCAAATAGAGAAAAGACAAACAAATACAGAAATGCAAGGAGCTCACACGACACGATGGAAACTGTTTCCAGGGGACACTAAAAAGTGATGCACACAGCCGGGGCAGCTAGCACATCCTCACTCCCAACTCGTCAAATACCGCCACTTGGTCAATGCCCCTCGGCACCGGAGATCGACGCATGGGGTACCCCTCTAGCGTTACTTTTGGATGGACCCGGGTCGGCGTGTCAATATACGCTCGTTACATGCAGTGTCCTTTCAAAATAAACTTCCGTTTTCACAGGAAGTTGGGTTTAGGCAACACAACTACTTATTTAGGGTTAGGAAACGGTCGTGGTTGACGTTAACTTCACTGACTATTGACTAGGGTTAGGGTTAGGGACTCATGGGACTGACGATAGTAGCGACTCACAATACTAACGACTCACAGGGCTGGCGATATTAACGACTCACGTGACTAACGACTAACAGGATTCATGAGATTCATGGGACTCATGGGGCTGACGATATAACGACTCAGGTGACAAAATAATTCCTCTGATTGATCCATCCGCCTGCACATGGAGCTCTACATTCAAACAAACTGACTGGGATATTCACGGATATTACGTACTTTCTGAGGGGGAAGGAGGACCTGCCATTTCCCAGAATTCCACCTGGTCTTGATGCACTGAGCTTCCTCCTCAGGGGTCAAAGAACAACCCTCGATCCTGCAGGAGTCCGGGAAGTTACCTGGATGGGAACCCGCGGGTTATTTTCTTCTGCTCATCAAGAAATTCATTTTAAAGAAAAAACAGCAGGTGTGTGTGAGGACCTTTGAAGTGGTTGGTGTCGACCTCGACGCTGCTGATCACTCCAGGATGACCGAGACGAAACACCGCCCACTCCCAGCCTGGGACCTGCAGGATCCCTCGCTGGTCCACCTGCAACCCAGCCAGCAGGGAGACATTTAAAGGACCAGTGTGTAACATTTCAGGGATCTATTGGCAGAAATATAATATTCATAACTATGTTTTCATTAGTGTATAATCAGCTGATAATAAGAATCGTTGTGTTTTCGTTAGCTTAGAATGAGCCGTTTATATCTACATAGGGAGCGAGCCATGTTTCTCTGCCATGTTTCTACAGTAGCCCAGAACGAATGTGAGCCGCACAGTGCTAAACCGTGGTACCGTCAGCCGCCATCTGACTTCCTGTTGCTCCTACAGCTGATGGTCGTCCGTCGGTAAGCGTCCGTCGGCCTAGTTTTTTCGCCGCTTTTGTTTCATATACGTATCGTAACAACGGCTTGTATATTCGCCGTCCTCGATCTTCCTGTTTCGCTTTTTTGAATGATGAATACAGACTACCGCCCCCTGCTGGTGTGGAGAGTTATTTCCTCTCACGCAGGCGCAGAACGTGCGTGCTAACCGGCCGTTGGCTGTGTTCAAATTAGTCCGGTGAGTCGATAGTCATGAGTCATTAGTATCATCAGTCCTGTGAGTCAAGTGAGTCGTTAGTATCGTGAGTCACGTGAGTCACGTGAGTTGTTAGTATCGTGAGTCGTTAGTATCGTGAGTCACGTGAGTCAAGTGAGTCGTTAGTATCGTGAGTCACGTGAGTCAAGTGAGTCGTTAGTATCGTGAGTCACGTGAGTCAAGTGAGTCGTTAGTATCATGATTCACGTGAGTCATGTGAGTCGTTAGTATCGTGAGTCAAGTGAGTCGTTAGTATCGTGAGTCACGTGAGTCAAGTGAGTCGTTAGTATCGTGATTCACGTCAGTCATGTGAGTCGTTAGTATCGTGAGTCACGTGAGTCCCATGAGTCGTTTAGTATAGGCAGTCCTGTGAGTCATGGAGTCGCTAGTCATGTGAGTTGTTAGTATCGTTAGTCCAGTTAGTCATGTGAGTAGCTAGTATTTTGTGGAAATAAGTCACTTTTAGGAAATGTGAGGACATTTCCGGACACTGAGTAAAAGTAAGGACATTTTGGAAAGAGGGAATATTTTTAAATAATAAATAATAATGTTAGGACATTTTGTCCCCTCCTTACTTCCTGAAAGGTCTGTTCAAGCTTTCTTTCACAGTTACAGTCAGAATTAGGTTCATGCTAATGTTAATGTTAATGTGGAGGTCAGTGTTTGTTTAGACCTTCAGGTGTTTGGGTCTGTCCAGTCGGCGGGCCGTTTCCCAGCCGTCGGCCATGTTGACAGCTCGGCCGAGACCTGCAAACGCATCACACCAGTGTCACCAGACCACCCATTCAGAAGTCCGGTGACCAAAGCTAAATCATAATTTCCAATGACAACAATAAACATAAAAAATAAAGGCAGAAATTATTGGTGCTGATTCCAACCAATCATGTTGCGTGGATGCCCAAAGTGGGCGTCGCTGTAGCCGAGGCAGACTCCCCCATTGGTCAGAGCCACCAGGTCGACGTCTTGGTGGGAGGAGACAGACGACCAGTCTCTCTGCCCGACGCCGTACACCCGCAGCCTGGCTATCCCTCCATCTGATGACACACATATACTCTATTAGTAGTAGTAGTAGTAGTAGTAGTAGTATTTGATAACATGTGTGTATGTGTACCTGGGTGCATGTTGAGGCGCAGGTGTGTGACTCGGTTGTTGAATTTGACCTTGAATGAGTTGTGGCAGCAGTCGGAGTATCCAGGCTTCAGCTCCGACACGCACACCAGCTCAGGCCACGCCGCCGAGCCCAGCTGTCAATCAAACCACACGTTGCACGTCAATCAAACCGCACGTCAATCAAACCGCACGTCACACATGTCAATCACATCGCACGTCACACGTAAATCAAACCACACGTCAGTGTTACCTTGGCGACAGCAGCCAGCTGACTGTCGGAGGCAGCCATGCCGGTCCGGTCTCCCTCCAGAGTGAAGGTGGGCGGTTCATCTGGTGAAGAACACGTAAATATTAGTAGAGGTTAGTTACTGAGTCGTTAGTATCATGATTCACGTGAGTCATGTGAGTCGTTAGTCACGTGAGTCATTAGTATCGTTAGTCCTTGAATCGTAGTCACTGAGTCATTAGTATCATCAGTCACGTAAGTCATTTGAGTCGTTAGTCACGTGAGTTGTTAGTATCGTTAGTCCTGTGAGTCACGTGACTCATTAGTATCGTTGTGTCATACTTTAGGAGATGTTTGAGAATCAGTAACAGTTTGTACCCAGACAGCCGGCCTGGATGGAGACGTAGGGCGAGTGGTTTCCAGTGAAGAAGGACGTGTCGACGTCGAAGCCGTAGATCAGCCCCGGTACTCCCAGCTGGATGATGCACCAGTCATGACCTTCACAGAAAGTTACATAGAAAAAGTGAAAAAGTTTGTTTTTGTTGTGTTGACCTCAAAATTAAACAGATAAATAAATGCATATGCCCAAAGATTCATTAGATGCTGTAGGTCAGGTTACATTTAATATAAAAGAGCCTCTTAATGAACTCTTGACATCCAGGTAGTTTTTCTGTTTCTTCATAAATTGATCAATATTAGTTTATTGCAGATATATTTGCTCACGTCTCCATTACACAGTTTGTCCCCAGAGGGCTATGACCAGTTGATTTTTACACTGTAAACCTATCTGGGTCTCTAAATGTAAGGGTCTTAGTCAGGAGTATTATGTGTTAAAGGGACTGTTTGTAACTTTTTACACGTATAAATCACCCGGGTTGGTGTCCCATGCGCGCTCGCATATGTGCGCTCGTGTGTGGCTACGCTGTTCAGACTCAGACTCCAACACAAACTACACGGAAGCACCAAAACCTCAAAGTTATATCTAGTGAAGGCGTCTTGCAAAGCAGTGTTGACAACGGTCCGAGGACGCGGGGGAGACCGTAGCTTTGGTCTCCAGGACCGGAGTCTCTGCTGTACTCTGCTCCTCTGCCTGCTTGCCTTCACTCAGCTCGCTCCACCTCACGTGCTCACTCCACGCTGCAGAAGAGTTAGTAGCTCTGAGAATATCTAGTGAATGTACAGTGGACGTTTGTGCAGAAATAACTGCTGCAGCTCCTCCAGACCAACAGAGGTTTCCCGTGTCTTGTGAAGTGACGGGGCTCCGCAGAGAGAAATATATAACAATACGTTATTACTACTTTATTATTATTATCATGTTTTTATGTAATAATATATCATAGTTTTCTCTTTTATTTCTATGATATATACTTAGTTCAGTACTGTATTATTATTGTATAGTCTAGTATTACGTATATTGCACATATATTATAGACTAAATGCTGCGCCATTGTATACCATATTATATTATTGCGTACTGTATATTGTGCTTATTATTCACATATACTTATAGGCAGCCGCCACCTGCCAAATACAGGAAAATTGGTCTGGGTATCATCGGATAATCCGTTATTCCTTTTGAATTCAAGAACGAAAAAACGCTTTTTTATTTTTTCGTTTTAAACCAAAAACGAAAAAACGGCCGTTTTCTCGTTTTTGCGAGAGCTATTTGTTTTCATTGCTTTGTGCTTATGGATTAAAAAGTGCTCAGCAAATAAAAGTTATTGTTATTATTATTAATATCACTCCATATATTGACACCAGTCTTTAAAATCCCCTATATATTTATATTAAAAAGTAAGTAATCAGAAAAGATTTGTCATAGGTTTTTGTGAAAAACTGTTAAATTAATGTTTTTTCATCTTCCATTAACGGCTCACTTAAATTATTTTAAGGGTTTTTTGGCATTATTAAAGTGAGATTCATGTAAATGTACGCTTATTTTGACATTTATTGTGGCGAGCAGAGCTAGTTTAAATTATACCGTTTGTACAAACTGTGAGCACGCTACAGTTTGAACATAATTCACTTTGTGTATTCACATATGTCCAAACTGAAAGTATAAAAAAAGGAAAAGAACACACTGTATTCTGGGTGAATTTAACTGAACAGGAGAGTTTGTTTCTGAGACTTACCCGTTATTCTCTTTCTCCTCGTCTCCCATCCGTCCATCCACTTTCCAAACTCAGTGAAGGCAGAGGCGATGAACTGTGGCGGCTCTCTCTGTACGAACATACAGTCATTACATGTTGGAGGACACTCAATATTTACAGGACTAACGAGGACAAACCAGCTGCTGTTCAGTTAACGAACAAGTACCCTATCCTTCTCCCACCATATACTCACTAGAGCACCAAATGTTGATTAATCCGCCGCTGAAAGTAGTCCCCAACAAAGTCAGTATTTCCTCCTGTTTGTTTGATAATAACTATGAGATTACTGATGAAACTATACTTGTCTTTAACCTTCTCAGTAGGAACCAATGGGCTTGGAGCTGAGAGACACAGACAGGAAGTCAGTGTTGAGAGACGGACTAACATGTTGTTGAACAAGAGAGTGAAACAACTGTAACATCAACTCAAACGTCGTTGTGTGTTGTCCTGAAGGTGGATCATTACCTTCAGCAGGTTGGCAGCAGGAGCGAACCACTCGTCTGTAGCAAAAATAACCTGATAGAAACAACAAAAAACAAAACACAAGACCTGAAAATATGGACAATACATCATCCCAATGTAAAGTTAAAGCTGCACTAATCTATATTTTTAAGGAATAGTTCACCATTATAGAATATATACCCTTTTTGTGTCACGTCATGATGACGTCACGGTGTTAGCTGGAGGCAAAACAAAGGAAAGACTGGAGGCTAACACTAGCAGTGGGCTAGAGATACACATCTAAAATGTCATCTTGCTGTGTTGTTGGCTGCCAGAATCCAGATATCACAGACATTAGAGATGACAAACTGTGATTCGAGGCTCTAGGGAGCTACAATATCAGTAAAACGTTTCAGGGATGGAGAGTAAATGTTGTTAATATTTAGTCTTCTGCTAACCGCAGCCGTGAGCCTTTAACTATTAGCAACCTTTTCTCTCCATCTCTGAAACGCTTCACCGATATTGTCCGACTCTCTCTTTGACTGACTTTACTGAAGGATAGTTAACTATAGGCACCCAAAGATTTATACGCCCTCAATTTATCTTTACAGCGCCGCTGCTGCCATGCTGTTATGCAAAACAGAAAATGAGCCGAACAAATGTCACTCATCTGGTGATAGCACTGTGCTTTCCTACGCTGTGACCAGAGTGTGAGGATGAAGCATTAAAATGTTAAATTTTACTAATTTAGCGACTGGCTAGTTAGCTAGCTACCTTGATAACTCCACCATGCTACAGATAATGAGCCCAACAGCGAACAGCGCTGGGTCACGGTCCCTCTGCCTCACTCCTCGCCACCAGGAGACGACTTCACCGGGAGGAGAGCAGGCGTTAGCTAGCTAACTAGCGTTAACCAGCCGTCTACTCCTCCTGCAGTAGCCTCCAGCGGCGTAGGGGTCGGCTAATCTGGTCCCGTTGGTTAATGTTAACTTTCTCAACTAACACTGGTGATCCTGGAGAGTGAGTGACGGCACATATTGAGAAAAACAAGCCAACACAACTTGCTAGCCAGCGTTAAAGGGGGTGTTTGCAACTTTTTACAGGTATAAATCTACCGGGTCGGGATCCCATACACACTCGCGTGTGGCCGGCGTCTCTGCTCCTCTGCCTGCCTGCCTTCACTCACACATCGCGCACGTTCTCGCTGTCTCGCTCCACCTCTACTAGACGTTCATGAGCACTCACTCCACACTGCAGGAGAGTTAGTTTAGCTCTGAAAATATCTAGTGAATGTACAGTGGACGTTTGTGCAGAAATAACTGCTGCAGCTCCTCCAGACCAACAGAGGTTTCCCGTGTCTTGTGAAGTGACGGGGCTCCGCAGAGAGAAACGTTATCGTCTCTGATCGGGTGCCGGCGTCTCCCTGCGGGCGCAGTCGGGAGGCAATAACGTTTCTCTTCCTGCTTCAGGCCCGGCACCGACCCACTTTTCCTGCTGAAAGCCAACACTAGGATCAGCACTGATTCATGGAGAGACCTTGGTCTGGTCAGCTAACATTACTGCCAAGCAGCTGAACTATAGAGTGATATTGTGGTTTTAGCTGACGAGTGTCGCCTCACTGTGTTGAGCGATGCTCGTTCATGTCTATGTAGCGCGAGCACAAGCCCAACGCTGACTTAACGGCCACAGGTGTCGCTGCTAACAAGCATTTCTGAAAGTTACAAAATAGTCCCTTTAACTAACGTGTTCAGAGAATTATTCTGCCTCCACTTAACGCTCCGCCCCCAAAACACCTCACCATGGTTACTAACAGAAAAGGAGTCTATTCACTCTCATGTCTGCACGGTAAGTATGTAAGTACAGCCGGTTAGCTGAGCTTAGCACAAACACTAGAAACATGAAGCAGGCTGACCTCTAGGTTGGGAACCACTGGACTAAACTAACTGGATATTAAACGAGCTCCAGCAGCTACTGATGCATCAGTATTAACTATCTAACGTCACATAGAATCAGACAAACAGCAGCATGACATTATATTTTACATTATTAAAATATCTGTGCACAATTCTGGATTAAATGTCTTTAGGTGCTGGTTGTTGTTTACCTCATTATTATGTGTGCATTAGTTAATCAATATATATATATATATATATATATACATAATGTATTTCTGGTTGTATGTTCCAGTGACTCACCTTCCCACCGACCGCCTCACAGGCCAGATCATTAAACTGCAGGAAGTCGGGCTCTGCTGTTGCCTTCACCGCTGCTCTCCTCTCCGCCATGGTGAGATTCTACTGAGGTTTCTACTGAATAGAAATGTTGAAACAGCTGCTCGCTCTGAAGAATCGGTCGGACAGGTTCATCGGCTGCTCGGTCACTGACTGCAGGCTATTCATTTACCCAGGTCATAGAGTAGTACACTGTTAAAGCCATTACAAGTGTACTTGTACTTTTTGTGCTTAATTTAAAGTATATTTAACATGTACTTTTAAAAGGTGTACTTCAAAATAGATGTCATTAAGTTCAACTTCAATCTACTAAAAATAAATATACTAATTCTGCAATACTTACAGTGGTATTTCAGTGTGTTTATAAAAAAGTGTACTTTATTATAAGTGTAGGGATTTGGCTGTAACAGGTTTGGTTATTAGCAAATTAATTAATAACTAATAATAGAATTATTATTATTAATAAAGATTATCAATAAACATTAATAATAAACGGGGCACCACCCTGGAATCAGGGACCAATGACCAAAACGTTAATATAGTCTCATTCTATATGCTAAACTATCAATTTGGAACGTTGATTAATAATGCAAATACTTATAGTGGTATTTTAGTGTATTTGTAAAAAGTATACTTATTTTAAAGTCATTTGTAATACACTATTTTTATGTTTTATTAGAGTGTACTAGAATTTCACTTATTTTAAGCTGTTTTTCATCACTCGCCCAGCAAACCAATTACAGTTGAGACTGGTTTTCACGTCACGCTGACTCGTTCGTTATGATCCACCTTGACAGATCAAATGCACACAGACACCAGGACTGACGAGGAAGAGATGAGCAGCTTCTTCTTCTTCTACCAGTGTTTCCTCGACACATGAAGGTGGAAGGTGTCTGTAAGTTGACCTGAGGTGAGTTCAACAGGTGAGAATCCAACCAGAGGAATCTGGAAATGTTTTATCATCAGGATCACTTTGACCACATTGTGCTGTATCACTCTTTATTACTCGGCGTTGTTGAATACTCGATTCTGATTAATCTTGGCATTTTTCTGTTATGGGCGCAGTTCTGTCGGACTCTGACAGACTGTTTTTTTGACAAATTATTGACATCATCGCCCTGTAGGGGTTTCTTTCACAACAATCACCGGTTCGCTGTACATTATCCCTTACTTAACTGGTTCTCGATGCTGATTGGCTGATTTAAAATATCTCTTTGAAATATTCTGTAAAGTTTCTCTCTGATTTGAAGCACAATGATTTTAGAGAGATTTACATGTAATGTTGTTCGTGTTTCTCAAGTAGAATCAACAGCAGTTTGAACCAAGATGTCCGGTCAGACAACTTGGGTCAACTTGACAAAGGTTTGTTTTTAACTGTTAAGGGACTATTTGTAACTTTCAGAAATGCTTGTTAGCAGTGACACCTGTGGCCATTAAGTCAACGTAAGTCAGCGTCAGGCTCGCTCTTGCTCGCTCTACATAGACATGAACGAGCATCGCTCAAAACAGTGAGGCGACACTCGTCAGCTAAAAGCACAATATCACTCTATATTTCAGCTGCTTGGCAGTAATGTTAGCTGACCAGACTAAAGTCTCTCCATGAATCAGTGCTGATCCAAGTGTTGGCTTTTCCTGCCTCAGCCTCCCGACCGCGGCCGGAGGGAACAGGGGAGACACCGGAGTTTTGGTCGGGGACGATAACGTTTCTCTCTGCGGAGCCCCGTCACTTCACAAGACACGGGAAACCTCTGTTGGTCTGGAGGAGCTGCAGCAGTTATTTCTGCTCAAACGTCCACTGAACATTCACTAGATATTCTCAGAGCTACTAACTCTTCTGCAGTGTGGAGTTTGCGCGCATGCACGTGAGAGTGGAGCGAAAGAGTGAGAACAAGCGCGGTGTATGAGTGAAGGCAGGCAAAGCAGGCCGAGGAGCAGAGGAGCAGAGTACAGCAGAGACTCCGGCCTTGGAGACCAAAGCTACGGTCTCCGACTGCAGCCAACACTGTTTAACAGACGGGCTTCACTAGATAGAACTTTGTGGTTTTGGTGCTTCCGTGTAGTTTGTGTTGGAGTCTTGTCTGAACAGCGTAGCCACATGTGAGAGCGCATGAGACACCGACCCACAATGATTTATACGTGTAAGAAGTTACAAACAGTCCCTTTAACTTTTATTAATGATACTATTAAAGTCAGAGAGAGAAGGAGAGTCTGTCTGACAGCAACAAACACGTTTTACATTATTTATCGTCATTTCCATTCAGTCACATGTGAGGCTGATAATTCCTGAACGTCGGGTTTGATATGAGTTACATCATTTACATTTTCCCTGAAACATTCAGCCTAATAATTTGATCAGAAACGGACGTCGCTTCACGTGACGCTTCAGAGGAATCAACGTCTCATTTCTCTTAAAACATGTGACTTCCTGAAAATTCAGTGAGGGCTGCTGCAAACTGCAAACCGCAGCTTTTAGTCACCGCCCTGCTGCTACTGCACCTGATCTCATCTACTCTCCAGACGAGGCGAAGTTCATCTCCAACGAGCAGAGTTAAAGAGCAGTCGGATTCTCTGAACACTGAGGTTGTCTTTTCCTAAATCCTCATGAATTCTCCTTCTCATCTTTCCTCGACTTCATGACCGCAGTCGACGAGGAAGAGATGAGCAACTTCTTCTTCTACCAGTGTTTCCTCGACACATGAAGGTGGAAAGTGTCTGTAAACTGACCTGAGGTGAGTTCAACAGGTGAGAACCCAACCAGAGGAATCTGGAAATGTTTGATCATCAGGATCACTTTGATCACATCCTGCTGTATCACCCTTTAACTGTTTAACTGTTTTCTCAATGCTGATTGGCTGTTTCAAAATATCTCTTTGAAATATTCTGTAGAATTTCTCTCTGATTTGAAGCACAATGATTTTAGAGAGATTTACATGTGATGTTGTTTGTATTTCTGGAGTGGAATCAACAGCAGTTTGATCGTAATCTGAGTTCATATCAGTGAAAAATGTGTCTGATCTGGTCTGACAGCTTGGATCAACTTCACTGAGGTTTATTTTTAACTGTTAAGACTCAAGAGTACGACGGAGTATTAGGGCCACAATGAAGAAACAAATAAATCTGAGATTACGAGAATAAAGTCATTATATTACAAGAATAAAGTCATACGTTTAAGAGAAAAAAGTCATATTATGAGATTAAAGTTATAGATTTAGAAGAAAAAAAGTCGTAATATTATGAGAATAAAGTCATAATATTATAAAGTAATAATTTAAGTGTTATTTTAGAGGAGAAATAGAGCAGCGTGCCGTCTGTGTGAAAATGAGGAACGTGGAGCGTCTTGTGAAATTATTCTTTGGTTTAGGTTTCACAAATAACAAACTGTTCCTCTTTTGGCACATCAGCACTACATCATCATCAGTACCAGGACCTTGAAAAGATTATGCAAGAAACTGCGTTCATTCTGAAGAAAGGATTACACAGACCTGATGGGGAAACGGACTCTTTTGTGGAGGAGGAAATTCCTTTTTTTCTTATAAAGTTATGACTTTAATCTCATTAAATTATGACTTTTTTCTCATAATATTATGATTTTATTCTTGAAATCTCCGGGTATTTTTTAAAGTAAAACATCTCTGCCATGCACTGTAAATGGAACTCCTGGAACAGACAACATTGCTGAGTTATGGCGACAGCATTATAGTTTGTTATTCAACTGTGTCAAAAGGGATTTATTTAAGACAGATAATAGTGAGAGTGATGATTCAAGGTGATTAAGTCACATGAGGTATACCAAGCTATAAAGACGATGTCTGTTAATAAAGCAGGTGGCATAGATCATATTACGGCTGAGCACCTTAAATATGCCAGTCCGAGGATAGCTCCTCTCCTTGCTATGTGTTTTACTGGTTTTATGATCCATGGTGTCTTACCAGACTCCATGTTGTCTGTCCTGTTAGTTCCAGTAATTAAAGACTAAGCTGGTAAAGGAAGCAGTCTCGATAACTACAGGCCCATTGCTGTAGCCAGCATACTGTCAAAAGTCTTAGAAAGAATCCTGCTGGATAGGTTAAATTAGTTTATTAACTCCACAGAGAACCAGTTTGGATTTAAAGCTAAACACGGCACTGACCTGTGTATAATATGCATTAAAGGAAACTGTAAACAAATATAGAGGTCAAAATTCATCAGTTCTTATGTGTTTTATTGATGCTTCTAAAGCTTTTGATCGTGTTAATCATAGAAAGTTGTTTATCAAATTGAGTCAAAGAGGGGTGCCCAAATACATTGTGAGACTCCTGGCTTACTGGTATGCTCACCAGACTGTGCAAGTAAAATGGGGCAACAGTGTCTCAGCCCCATTTGGGGATAGCAATGGAGTCAGACAAGGGGGAATTTTGTCCCCAGTTCTTTTTAATTTATATGTTGATGATCTCTCCAAATAGAAACCTCAGTAGAATCTCACCATGGCGGAGAGGAGAGCAGCGGTGAAGGAAACAGCAGAGCCTGACTTCCTGCAGTTTAACGATCTGGCCTTTGAGGCGGTCGGTGGGAAGGTGAGTCACTGGAACATACAACCAGAAATACATTCAGATATATTGATTAACTAATGCACACATAATAATGAGGTAAACAACAACCAGCACCTAAAGACATTTAATCCAGATATGTGCACGGATATTTTAATAATGTAAAACATAATGTCATGCTGCTGTTTGTCTGATTCTGTGTGACATTAGATAGTTAATACTGATGCATCAGTAGCTGCTGGAGCTCGTTTAATATCCAGTTAGTTTAGTCCAGTGGTTCCCAACCTAGAGGTCAGCCTGCTTCATGTTTCTAGTGTTTGTGCTAAGCTCAGCTAACCGGCTGTACTTACATACTTACCGTGCAGACATGAGAGTGAATAGACTCCTTTTCTGCTAGTAACCATGGTGAGGTGTTTTGGGGGCGGAGCGTTAAGTGGAGGCAGAATTATTCTCTGAACACGTTAGTTAACGCTAGCAAGTATTGTTGGCTTGTTTTTTAAACAATGGCTGAAGAAAATCCTAGTTTCTCTCAATATGTGCCGTCACTCACTCTCCAGGATCATCAGTGTTAGTTGAGAAAGTTAACATTAACCAACGGGACCAGATTAGCCGACCCCTACGCCGCTGAAGGCTACTGCAGGAGGAGGAACCCACCCAGCGGGTTGGTGACCAACGGCAGCGCTGTAAAGATAAATTGAGGGCGTATAAATCTTTGGATGCCTATAGTTAACTATCCTTCAGTAAAGTCAGTCAAAGAGAGAGTCGTACAATATCGGTGAAGCGTTTCAGAGATGGAGAGAAAGGGTTGCTAATAGTTTAGCCTTCTGCTAACCGCAGCCAATGGCTCACGGCTGCGGTTAGCAGAAGGCTAAATATCAGCAACATTTACTCGCTAGAGCCTCGAATCACAGTTTGTTATCTCAAATGTCTGTGATATCTGGATTCTGGCACCCAACAACACAGCAAGATGACATTTTAGATGTGTAACTTTAGCCCACTGCTAGTGTTAGCCTCCAGTCTTTCCTTTGTTTTGCCTCCAGCTAACACCGTGACGTCATCATGACGTAGACACAAAAAGGGTCTATACTTTTCTGTAAAATGAATGTAATAGACTGGAAATAAGTGAGTCACAACATGTTAGCCATTGTATGATTCTCCTGTTACCTCAGAAAACAGGCCTGTAATTAATCTTCACATGGATATTACGCAATCAAGCAGGACTTGCACATTGTCTAATTTATAACTTTCCTTCAAGTGGCTGATTGTCAGTATATGTGCAGCAAACAGAACACGTTTTTCATACTGATTATTTTGTGCTTTCATTAAATGGTTATAAAAATAATATGAATTGTTGTGTCTTGGCAGAGAGGAAAGATGGCGACACCTAAAGAGGTCCTCTTGAGAACTTTGGAAGATTTAGGAGACGACGATTTTAAAAAATTCAAGTGGTACCTGCAGCAGCCAGGGGTCCTAGAAGGCTTCCCAGCAATCCCAAAGAGTCGACTGGAGAATGCAGACAGGATGGACACAGTGGATCAGATGTTCCTGACCCACAGTATAAACACTATTAACGTGACAAGAATCGTTTTAGTGAAGATGAACCAGAATGATCTTGTGGAAAAATTACCAAAAACCATCTCAGAACCTGCAGGTAAGTTATGGTATGAATTTACAAAAATGATGTAACAAAGATCAAACTTGCATGTTACGAAGACTTCAACAAACACTAGCTTTGTAGCTAGTATCTCCCTCAAGGTTAGACACATGTCTTGTGTTGCACCGTGGGTTGCAGAACAAGCTACCAAACAAACATCCACCAGAGAAAAAAAAGATTTGAAAGTGTCTCAGGGAACGAAAAGCAGTGAAACAAAGGCAGACAATCATGTTTCTGCTGCCTCTACTGGTTCAAATGTACACACACTGATAACAATATTAATTCCCTCTGTAATTTAGTCATACACCCTCTGGTTTCTCTGGAGACCAGGGAGGTCATGGATGCATGTCTTGAATGCAAAACATATCAGTTGTTGTTAAGGATAATAATTAATTTCAGGGGACCTAGTTAACAAATGAGCTGAATAGATGCCATAAATACAGAAATGTGTATAGTTGTTAGAAAACAAGTTCATGACTTACTTTCACTGAAATAACCTCTCATTGATTTCATCTTTGTTTTATTCATTCAGGGATTTTTGTTGAGTGCCAGCGAACACTGAAAAATAACTTACAAAAGAAGTTCAAGTATGTGTTTGAGGGGATCGCAAAACCAGGAAGTTCGAAATTTCTGAATCAGATCTACACAGAGCTCTACATCTCAATGAGAGAGACTGGAGAGGTCAAAGAACATGAAGTCATTCAGATTGAAACAGCATCCAGGAAACCAGACCGACCAGAAAAAACAATCCGATGTGAAGACATCTTTAAAGCCTCACCTGGAAGAGATGAAACAATCAGAACAGTGATGACAATGGGAGTGGCTGGCATCGGGAAAACAGTCTTAACACAGAAGTTCACTCTGGACTGGGCTGAAGACAAAGCCAACCAGGACATCCAGTTCACATTTCCATTCACTTTCAGAGAGCTGAATTTGCTGAAAGAGAAGAGGTACAGCTTGGTGGAACTTGTTCATCTCTTCTTTACTGAAACCAAAGCAGCAGGAATCTGCGTGTTAGAAGAGTTCCCGGTCGTGTTCATCTTTGACGGTCTGGATGAGTGCCGACTTCCTCTGGACTTCATCAACAATGAGATCCTGACTGATGTTACAGAGTCCACCTCAGTGGATGTGCTGCTGACAAACCTCATCAGAGGGAAACTGCTTCCCTCTGCTCGCCTCTGGATAACCACACGACCCGCAGCAGCCAATCAGATCCCTCCTAAGTGTGTTGACATGGTGACAGAGGTCAGAGGGTTCACCGACCCACAGAAGGAGGAGTACTTCAGGAAGAGATTCAAAGATGAGGAGCAGACCAGAACAATCATCTCCCACATCAAGACATCACGAAGCCTCCACATCATGTGCCACATCCCGGTCTTCTGCTGGATCACTGCTACAGTTCTGGAGAAGGTGTTGAAGACCAGAGAGGGAGGAGAGCTGCCCAAGACCCTGACTGAGATGTACATCCACTTCCTGGTGGTTCAGTGCAAACAGAAGAACATCAAGTATGATGGAGGAGCTGAGACAGATCCACACTGGAGTCCAGAGAACACTAAGATGATCGAGTCTCTGGGAAAACTGGCTTTTGAGCAGCTGCAGAAAGGCAAAGGGATCTTCTATGAATCCGACCTGACAGAGTGTGGCATCGATATCAAAGCAGCCTCAGTGTACTCAGGAGTGTTCACAGAGATCTTTGAAGAGGAGGGAGGACTGTACCAGGACAAGGTGTTCTGCTTCGTCCATCTGAGTGTTCAGGAGTTTCTGGCTGCTCTTCACGTCCATCTGACTTTCATCAACTCTGATGTCAATCTGATGGCAGAAGCAACATGGTTGTCTAAAGCATTTAGAGGGCAACCTAAACTAACAGATCTACACCAGAGTGCTGTGGATAAGGCCTTACAGAGTCGCAACGGACACCTGGACTTGTTCCTCCGCTTCCTCCTGGGTCTTTCACTAGAGACCAATCAGAGCCTCCTACAAGGTCTGCTGACACAGACAGGAAGTAGCTCACAGACCAATCAGGAAACAGTTGAGTACCTCAAGAAGAATATCAATGGGAATCTGTCACCAGAGAGAAGCATCAATCTGTTCCACTGTCTGAATGAACTGAATGATGGTTCTCTAGTGGAGGAGATCCAACAATACCTGAGATCAGGACGTCTCTCCACAGATAAACTGTCTCCTGCTCAGTGGTCAGCTCTGGTCTTCATCTTACTGTCATCAGATAAAGATCTGGACGTGTTCGACCTGAAGAAATACTCTGGTTCAGAGGAGGCTCTTCTGAGGCTGCTGCCAGTGGTCAAAGTCTCCAACAAAGCTCTGTAGGTGGATGAATAACTGGAAGAATCAATATCAAATAGGTGTAAAAAGCAAAAGATGTCACGTAAAACATTTCCTTGTGTTTATTTTGTATTCCTCTTCAGGCTGAGTGGCTGTAACCTTTCAAAGAGAAGCTGTGAAGCTCTGTCCTCAGTTCTCAGCTCCCAATCCTGTAGTCTGAGAGAGCTGGACCTGAGTAACAACGACCTGCAGGATTCAGGAGTGAAGCTGCTGTCTGCTGGACTGAAGAGTCCACATTGTACACTGGAAACTCTCAGGTCAGAATTAAGATGTTTCTTAAACAGTTGAGCACTTAAATCATGCTCACCCAGCTTTACGTTCATATTTGTGAACATCTGTCAGTTTTCCAGCTGACATCATTTCCTAAAACACTGAGCAAACAATATTTTCCTAACTCCAGGCTGTCAGACTGTTGGGTCACAGAGACAGGCTGTGCTTCTCTGGCTTCAGCGCTGAGCTCCGAATCATCCCATCTGAGAGAGCTGGACCTGAGTAACAACGACCTGCAGGATTTAGGAGTGAAGCCGCTTTCTGTTGGACTGAAGAGTCCACATTGTACACTGGAAACTCTCAGGTCAGAATTAAGATGTTTCTTAAACAGTTGAGCACTTAAATCATGCTCACCCAGCTTTAGGTTCATGTTTGTGAACATCTGTCAGTTTTCCAGATGACATCATTTCCTAAAACACTGAGCAAACAATATTTTCCTAACTCCAGGCTGTCAGACTGTTGGGTCACAGAGACAGGCTGTGCTTCTCTGGCTTCAGCGCTGAGCTCCGAATCCTCCCATCTGAGAGAGCTGGACCTGAGGAACAACGACCTGCAGGATTCAGGAGTGAAGCTGTTGTCTGTTGGACTGAAGAGTCCACATTGTACACTGGAAGCTCTCAGGTCAGGATGCAGCTGTTTGTTATCGTTGGGCATTTAAATGCTGCTTCACAGTCAGGTTAATGACGATGTAATATCTATAGTAATTATCATGTTAATGGGATACTGTACAACATTGTGGTCATGACCTTTTCCTAATTCCAGGCTGTCAGACTGTCGGGTTACAGAGGCAGGCTGTGCTTCTCTGGCCTCAGCTCTGGGGTCCGAATCCTCCCATCTGAGAGAGCTGGACCTGAGTAACAACGACCTACAGGATTCAGGACTGAAGCTGCTGTCTGTTCGATTGGAGGCTACACACTGTTTACTGGAAACTCTCAGGTCAGGATTCAACAATTTAAAGCCCAACTGACCTGGTACCGAAACGGTTTGTACCCTGTTGCGTAGTTACAAAAAAGTTGCGATGGAATATGACATATTTATAGAACATATGCATGCCTCGCCGTTTTGAAAAGCTGAGGTCTTTCTGAATCTGCAAACCAAGTGTATGTAGTCCAAACTATATCGTATTATGAAGTATTTTAACAATAAAGCCGTACAGAAATAACCTTCGTAAATATAAGAACAAGTTTTGATCAAAAGATCCGCGACAATTTCCTCATAATTCTACAATATCATGCTTGATATCGTTGGAAACTAGAAATTCAGAGTTTTCCAACGGACGTCGTATCACAAACACAGCGGGTGAAACGGAGTCGACAAACTTCACATTTTACCAACACACTCTGTTCGCACTGACACAAATCTATCTTCTTGTCTAAATATTTCACCTAGGCATAGGTTATTTTGGGCCAAAACAGCAGATTTTAGTTGAACAGTCAAGTTGGCGCTGGCAGGAAGTCCCGGTCAGCTTCATATAAGCCTTATTGTTGAGGAACTAGTCCTGCTTAATTGTGGGTAGTTATTTTAGGCGCCTTTTCTGAGGGATAGGGCTAGGCCTTAACAGGTTAAAAGGCTGACCATTTCAATTCTGCTTTAGTTTGAAGTTTTCTGAAGTTACCCATTTCTTCAGGATTTTACTGATGATGTGAGGGCAGCTGTGACTTTAGAGCAAATTGTCTGTTAATTGTAGGGTTGGTAGTTTCATCCCTGGTTCTTTCTGGCCACATGCCAAAGTGTCCTGATGCAATTTACAGTAGTTTTATTGCTGACTTTGCTCTTCAGTCCTTGAACACCAGGGTATTCTTTGAGTATTGCATCCAATTGATGGGGAACGTCAAATAGATCATTAAGTGGGTATTCTGTTTTTGTTGATGACTAGTGCTTGACCATTTTGACAGGTTGTCAGGCTGTCTGATCACAAAGGACGGCTGTGCTTCTCTGGCCTCAGCGCTGAGCTCCAACCCCTCCCATCTGAGAGAGCTGGACCTGAGCTACAATCATCCAGGAGACTCAGGAGTGAAGCTGCTGTCTGCTGGGTTGGAGGATCCACACTGGAGACTGGAGACTCTCAAGTATGGACAGACAACAAAAGATAACACACTGCTTCTCTGTTAAGCTGAGCATACACTGTATGATTTTAGACATTTTGTTGTGTAATTCCTACTGCCACTGTACGAGTAGATTGTTTGCTATGTAAAGCAAAAGCTCATGATTTATGTGCTCACACTGCATGGTTCGATCGTCAGCCACGACCTGAGTGCTCACACTGCACTGTCCCGTCGTCCCCTGAGGGCCGTTCTGGCAGTTGACAGTAGTCAATAAACATTTGTTTGAAAGCTCCGAGGAAGGTAAAGTTTGTTTGCTAGCAGAGGTCTGTACGGGTCACGATGCTAACAACACAGAAACGTGCTGTATTGTTCATCTGTGCCGTCCTGTCTGCTGAAACATCTAAAAAATTAAGGCGCCGGCGTATATGGAGTCGCAGGTAGCTGCGAAGACGTGGACAGTATGGCTTGTCCAGAGAGAATTGGAGGTAAGCTAGCTACGTTTCACTATATCTACTGTACATTCTTATCTTGATAGCTACGCTCTGATTACTGTAAGAAAAGCAGAAAAAGGCGCTAACGTTGGGGAATCGGCTCTTAGCTCTGCTTTGTGTGAGAGCCTGTGGACGGCCGACCAAAATTTCGGACATGTCAGAAATTCATCCGACTGTCCGACGGCCAGTCAGGAGGAGTTATTCGGTCCCCCCTTTACCCTGCACGGCAAACGACACCCGACGAAGCTGAAATTTGGTCCGACTCTAAAATTAATCGAGTGGCTCAAAATTTGGGCCAGAAACAGGCTAAAATCGTACAGTGTATGCCCAGCTTTAGACAAACTGTGTCATGTTAGATGGAAAATCACTTGAGTGAA
Source organism: Sebastiscus albofasciatus (assembly GCA_916701655.1). Classification (NCBI taxonomy): domain Eukaryota; kingdom Metazoa; phylum Chordata; class Actinopteri; order Perciformes; family Sebastidae; genus Sebastiscus; species Sebastiscus albofasciatus. The sequence goes on from CAKAOI010050361.1 coordinate 29,329, forward strand.
ATGTTCCTGTTTTTACAATCAAAGAGAACATGCAGCCTGTTCTTATTCCCAGGGTGTGTTTAATATACTAGTACGTGTTTACTGCGAGCGAAAAGAGATGCTGAGGGGTCTGTAAAGCGTCAGTATGTGACGAGCTGGGATGAGAACGTGTTAGACTATTTCAATACAGTCATGAAATTTAATCTATTTGATTCATTATAGAAAAGTTTCCCATATCTCCGGAAGTGGCGTAACTTATATACGGAAGTTACATGACAAAAACTACTCCTTTAGCTTTAGGACGTGCTGTAACTTAAGTACAAGTAGAAAGTTACGTGACAAATAAATCAACGTTGACTTCTGGTTTCACACGGGACATGATGAACAGCGGTCTCCTGGTGAAAGTCTGGTGTTTTTTGACCCACCCATCCACCCCTCACCTCTTACCTACGCGGTGTTTGCCGCTCTTTTTACTTCCTGGTTCACAATTACGTGTATTACATACGAATTGATTTCATTATGACCATCACGAAAAAAATGTGAAATTCGTGTCTATGTACACGAATCAATACATTAAATGTCATGAGTATTTCACGAGCTGCTGTGTGACTGGGCTGGATGTGCAGGTCTGACTGTGTTTGTTCTTCCAGGGTGGACCATGATGGACAGCGGTGGTTAAAACCTGGTCTGAGGAAGTGTGAGTCAGTCATTTTCATTTTATGATATTTCGTCATTCATACCCTGGACAATATTTTTCATTGTTTTGTGTTGTTAATTGGTTTCTAATAATAAATATATACATACATTTGCATAAAGCTGCATATTTGTCCACTCCCAAGTTGATAAGAGTATTAAATACGTGACAAATCTCCCTTTAAGGTTCATTTTAAACAGATAAAAAATGTGTGATTAACCACGATTAATCATGATTAACTATATTGATCTACTGACAGTCCTAAACAATAATAATAATAATAATAATAATAATTGTATTTATATTGCACTCTTCAAGCTTAAGCACAAAGTGCTTACCAAGTTTTATAAAAAAGAAATGTTTACAATCTTCATAGGCTATACAATACTTGGTAACACTTCATTTTACAGGTCCGCAAATTTCATGATAATTAGCAAGTAAACTATTTGAAATTTCTTTGGAATTACTGCCAAGTTACCCCAATATTTACCTCAAAATTTATCAAAAAATTACTTTATCATAAACATTATTTAATATTTATATTCCGCTCTTTCCCAATAGCTGGTAATTTTATAATACATTTCCAGGAGAAGAATACAAAGTTAATTGATGTGCTTTATTTACATGTCTGCTGGTAAACAGATAATAATTAACAAATAATTTAATTGAAATGTCCTAAAAACTCCCTGAATCATGACATCAGCTACCAGGTTACATCTGTGTAGACAATAAGTCACAACGGTGAGATTTGTGTCTGATCAGAAGTCTTCTATCAGTTTTCCACCTCCGATGAAGAGCAGCCCACAGCCGCTTCTCAAGCCTAAAGGCCCTATTTTAAAGTCATTTTAGATACATTTTGAGGTATATTTTGGGGTAATTTGGCAGTAATTCCAAAGAAATTTCAAACAGGTTACTTTTTAATTATCACCCAATTACTATGAAATTTGCAGACCTGTAAAATGAAGTGTTACCAATATTTTTATAGTGTTTAAATAACAATCTATAGCTTCATAGAAATTATTAACATATTAATAAATAAACAAAACCCAACAGTTGTATTAGCTGATAAACTGCTGCCTTATTGTCTCATTTTGTCTTTTAGATTTCATAGAACTCAAACTGGACGGCGACACAAAGAGATACTTCTCACTGTCTCGCAACAACAAGACGGTTCCACTGGAGAGAAGGAGGACGCCCAGTTATTGTAAGAAATATGACCACTGGGCTCAGCTGCTGTGTAGAGATGGTCTGACTGGTCGCTGTTACTGGGAGGTGGAGTGGAGAGGAGCGGTTAATGTAGCAGTGACTTACATAGGAGACCACCACAGAGGAGGTGTTTACAGCTGGTATGGAAGGAATGATCAGTCCTGGAGTCTGGACTGTTCAGAGCTTCGTTACTCTGTTTGGCACAATGATAGAGAAACACACATCCCCTCCTCTTCATCCTCTTCCTCCCCCTCCTCTTCCTCCTCTGGTAGAGTAGAAGTGTATGAGGTCTATCCTGCTGTAGCTTTTCTTCCTGGAGACATAACATGTTCTTCAGTGTCTCTGTGTTCTCTGTAGGAGCCCTGACAAAAAAGAAGTTTATTCAAGTATACTAATAGTATACGTTTGTTAAACGTAAAATAAGAAAGTATGCTTTTAGTTTACTTTTTATGTACTTATCAGAGATACACTTAATAAAATTATACTTAAGTATCCTCAGCTTATACCGACAAGTATTGAAAAAAGTCTAAGTGTACTTGGCAAGTATACTGAAAAGTATAAGTACATTTGGCTAAGTAGCAGGGCAGTTAAGCATAACAATTGGGAGTTTTGTGATTAAAGCAACAAATTTGGCACAGACGTAGGTTTATATGTTATGAAAAGATATAGATACTGGGACGCTGCAAATTTGGCCCCTGACGGCCGTAGCAGCCATTTTTTTTTTTTGCCGGTTGTCATTCTATCACGAAGTCAAGGGGTGAAGTGACCATGCTCCTTTTATTTGGTTTTCAGATTTTTCTTTAAAAATTACCCTTAAAAACATCTGATCTAATCAGCTTGAACACTCCTTGGAAATCATAAGATCAGTTTTTTGCAACATTTTGTTCCAAATTTGTTTTAACGCCACTAATTTCTTTGACGCAGGAAGTTGTAGCGGGCTCACTTTTAGAGCTAGTGTTATGATTTGAGCGTATTTTTTATGCTAAATGCAGTACCTGTGAGGGTTTCTGGACAATATCTATCATTGTTTTGGTTGTTAATTGATTTCCAATAATAAATATATACATACATTTGCATTAAGCAGCATATTTGTCCACTCCCATGTTGATAAGAGGATTAAATACTTGACAAATCTCTCTTTAAGGTTCATTTTGAACAGATACAAAATGTGTGATTAACCACGATTAATCATGATTTACTATATTGTTCTACTGACAGTCCTAAACAATAATAATAATAATGATAATAATAATAATAATTGTATTTATATTGCACTCTTCAAGCTTAAGCACAAAATGCTTACCAAGTTAAAAAAAAAACTATTTTCACAATCTTCATAGTCTATACAATATGTGGTAACATCTCATTTTACATGTCCGCAATTTCATGGAAAATATGTGATAGTTAGCAAGTAACCTATTTGAAATGTGTTTGGAATTACTGCCAAATTACCCCAATATTTACCTCAAAATGTATCGAATTTGACCTTATTATAGACATTATTTAATAATTATATTCCTCTATTTTCCAATAGCTGGTAATTTATTTAATGCATTTCCAGGAAAGGAATACAAAGTTAATTGATATGATTTATTTTCTAGCATATAATGGTTAAATAATGTGTATAATAAAGTGATTTTAGATCAATTTTGAGGTATATTTTGGGGTAATTTGGCAGTAATTCCAGGGGAATTTCAAACAGGTTACTTATTAATTATCACCTAATTACCATGAAATTTGCAGACCTGTAAAATGAAGTGTTACCAAATATTTTTATAGTGTTTAAGTAACAATCTATAACTTCATAGAAATTATTAGCATATTGATAAATAAACAAAACCCAACAGTTGTATTAGCTGATAAACTGCTGCCTTATTGTCTCTTTTTGTCTTTCAGATTTCTCTGACAGCGTCACAAAGAGATACCTTGACAGTGTCACAAAGAGACACCTCGAACTGTCTAACGACAACAAGACAGGGACACTGGAGAGAAAGATGCCGCTCAGTGATTTTAAGGACTCTGACTACTGGGCTCAGCTGCTGTGTAGAGATGGTCTGACTGGTCGCTGTTACTGGGAGGTGGAGTGGAGAGGAGCGGTTAATGTAGCAGTGACTTACATAGGAGGCCACTACGGAGGAAGTGTTTACGGCTGCTATGGAAGGAATGATCAGTCCTGGAGTCTGGACTGTTCAGAGTTTTGTTTCTCTGTTCGGCACAACAATAGAGGAACACACATCTCCTCTTCCTCCTCTTCCTCCTCTGGTAGAGTAGCAGTGTATGTGGACTATCCTGCCGGCACTCTGTCCTTCTACAGAGTCTCCTCTGACACACTGATCCACCTCCACACCTTCAACACCACGTTCACTGAACCTCTTTATCCTGCGTTTGCAGTAGGTCTTCTTTCTGTATTCATAACACATTCTTCAGTGTCTCTGTGTTCTCTGTCGGAGCCCTGACGAAAAAGAAGTTTATTCAAGTGTGCTAATAGTATACTTCTGTTAAGACTGGCCTACACTAAAAGATTTTTCACATCTTAACAGATTTTGAAAATGTGAGAGAGCTCACACATAACGACATGTTCTGTTAAATTTAACAGTTTTGTTCCTGTAGTGTGTGGAGAGCAACGGTTTGGCCAAAACAGCCACCATACAATAACAGATTCATACGATAACATCTCCTGTCCGTGACAGAGTTAGCATGCAGCTTTAGCCGTGATGTCTAGCTCTGCTTTACCTGCAATGTGTGAAACCCAAAGTGTTTCCAACCTTTACTGGATGTGTAGTGTTTACCACGCTGGATTTAACATGTGAGGGTGCAGGTCGTATCCACGTGGACGCTCCGCTGTTTTCTACTTTGTCGTTTTGGCTCGCTGCGGTTTCATCATGTGCACTATCACACACAAACAACTTAAATTGATAATATTACTATATCTGGGTGTTTCTGCAACTTTACAAAAAATATGAATTTTGTATGTAATACATGAACAGGTACACAAAGTTACATGTAGTCGTTAGGATTTGAATCTGTAACATGTTTATTCTTTATGGTTTTCATCACTAAATGTCCTTACCGCAACATTACAATCATGTTCATTTTATACATTTTGCTTTTTTAAAATTTCTATATTTTTAAGACCTTTAAATTCATTTTCATCAAGCTTTGTGCATCATTGTAAATATTGACATAGTAAAAAAATATGTTAACATGAGCCTACCATTATTTGTACATCTTAGTGAAACGTACTGCAAGTTATTTTTTAAATGTTACTGATCTGTATGGTGCTGGAGGTGACGTTCCACGTACCTAGAGCCAGTCTGCGATGCCGGGGGTCAGCACGCCAAAGTCCCCGCCTTTGCCTGCCACCTGGTTCACATTGCACCTGACCCCAATGCCTATCCCTGCGGGTGGTTAAGATTATTACATTGAAATAAAAAATGGTTCATGGCCCTTGTCTGACTCTTCTGGTGTCTCTTTTTAAATGGTGTATTTACTGTTTGCTATGTATAACAGAACGTTGCTATGTAGAACAGACCGTTGCTACGTAGAACAGACCGTTGCTATGTATAATTAACCGTTGCTAAGTACAGTATAACAGACCGTTGCTATGTATAACAGACCGTCGCTACGTAGAACAACCATTGCTATGTATAATAAACCGTTGCTAAGTACAGTATAACAGACCGCTGCTACGTTTAACAGACCGTTGCTATGTATAACAGACCTTTGCTACATATAACAGACCGTTCCTACGGTTGCTATGTATAACAGACCGTTGCTATGTATAATAAACTGTTGCTAATTACAGTATAACAGCCATTGCTATGTATAACAGACAGTTGCTATGTATAGCAGACCGTTGCTATGTATAGCAGACCGTTGCTATGTATAGCAGACCGTTGCTATGTATAAAAGACCGTTGCTATGTATAAAAGACCGTTGCTATGGGCACAGTTCTGATGTTGGACTCCGGCTGATTTTTGTGTCAAATTATGGATTTCTTAAGTGAGTAGCCGCGTAATAAGCAGGATAATGTACAGATAAGTATTGCAGTTAAAGTACACAAGTATTACCAGCTACATGTAGTTAAAGAAACTAAAAGCATATTTTACCATATTACTAAGATGATTATTAAAAGATGCTCTACTATTACTGTAGTATTACTAACTACTATTACTGTAGTAGTACTAACTACTATTACTGTAGTATTACTAACTACTATTATTGTAGTAGTACTAACTACTATTACTGTAGTATTACTAACTACTATTACTGTAGTATTACTATCTACTATTACTGTAGTATTACTATCTACTATTACTGTAGTATTACTAACTACTATTACTGTAGTATTACTATTATTACTGTAGTATTACTAACTACTATTACTGTAGTATTACTAACTACTATTACTGTAGTATTACTAACTACTATTACTGTAGTATTATTATCTATTATTACTGTAGTATTACTAACTACTATTACTGTAGTATTATTATCTATTATTACTGTAGTATTACTAACTACTATTACTGTAGTATTACTATCTATTATTACTGTAGTATTACTATCTACTATTACTGTAGCATTACTATCTACTATTACTGTAGTATTACTATCTACTATTACTGTAGCATTACTATCTACTATTACTGTAGTATTACTATCTACTATTACTGTAGCATTACTATTTACTATTACAGTTAATGGTCAGGTGTGTTTGAGCCGCTGGTTGATTAAACATCAATACTTACGAGATGATACACACTTTTACTTCAGTCAGGTTTTGAATGCAGGACTTTTACTTGTAGTGGAGTATTTTCACAGCAGGACCGGTTTAAGGCAGAGGTCATATAGCGGTCGCCTGGGGCGCCACCTTCTTTCTTAAATAATGTACTTATTGAGTGTTTTATGCTTTTTTTTTTAACTATTTATTTATAGATTAATTTGTAAATTCATAACATAATTCCTCTTTTTATTGCCCATTAAAATGTCAAATAACAAAATACTTTGTAATTTTGTACATTTATTTTATATTTTATTGATAAATGAATTTGTAAACACATTTATTAATGCCTATTTTTATTGTACAATTAGTTGATTAAATGCTCTATTACTATTTACGTGACTCTTGTGGTCCTCTATACGCTACAACCTAAAAATCAGTTGCATTAATGCGTTAAAGAAATTAGTCGCGTTAAAATTTGCGATAATTATGATGAATACAGTTATTGTATATTAATTTTTGTATTAAAGCTATTGTGATGTCTGATGTGTGTTGCGGTTTACGGGGCCAGGGTTGGGGTTTGGGGGGGTAAACTCTAACCATAACACTAGACCAGGGGTCAGCAACCTGCGGCTCTTCAGCTCCTCTCCAGAGGCTCCCTGGGGATTAATAAAAATGGACATGAATAACTGTTTTTTGTTTACATTTTCATTTTTATTTATCATTGTTGTAGGTCTATGGTACGACGGTACGACGGAGTATTAGGGCCATATTGAGGGAAAAAAATAAATCTCAGATTTCAAGAATAAAGTCAGAATATTATGAGAATAAATTATAAAGTAGTAATTTTAAGTGTTATTTTCTTTTTTTCTTGTAAAGTCCTGACTTTATTCTCGTAATATTAAAAGTTTTTTCTCGTAAAGTTATGACTTTATTCTGTAAAACTCAGATTTTTTTCCTTCAATGTGGCCCTAATACTCCGTCTTACATTGTCTCTTTGGCCCTCACTGCATTAGCCTTCTATACTATATACTTAGACTACAAACTGTGTTACCTTCATCACAATGATCAGATGCTTTGCGGCTCCAGACAGATTTGTTTTTTGTTTTTTTTTGCCTATTATGACTTTATTCTCGTTATATTACAATTTTTTTCTTGTAAAGTTATGACTTTATTCTAGTAATATTAGGACTTTTTTTTCGTAAAGTTACAACTTTTCTCTCGTAATATTATGACTTTATTATTGTAATATTACGACTTTTTCTCGTAAAGTTATGACTTTATTCTCGTAATATTACAACTTTTTTCTTGTAAAGTTATGACTTTATTCTGTAAAACTCAGATTTTTTTTCCCTCAATGTGGCCCTAATACTCCGTCTTACATTGTCTCTTTGGCCCTCACTGCATTAGCCTTCTATACTATATACTTAGACTATAAACTGTGTTACCTTCATCACAATGATCAGATGCTTTGCGGCTCCAGACAGATTTGTTTTTTGTTTTTTTTTGCCTAAAATGTCTCTTTTGATAGTAAAGGTTGCTGACTCCTGAACTAGACCCTGAAAAGGGGCTAGAGCCAGCCCTGTTTCACAGTGGGGAATAAGTACTTTTACTGCAGTAAAGGATCTGAGTACTTCTTCCAACACTGAGTTCAAGTAGCTCCAACTTGTACTTAAGTGCTGAAAAAAAAGTTTTTTTGCAGAATAAAACCGGTGTTTAATTTTGAAAGAAATGAACTTCCTGCACTTTCCACTGTGCTTGTGGTGTCTGGAAGCAACAGCAGAGGGAGACCTCTTCTCTGCTAAAAAACCTCATAACTTCATAAATATCTGATTGAAGCCTTCAGCTACGAGGAGCAGAGAGGAGCAGTGAGGAGCAGTGAGGAGCAGAGAGGAGCAGTGAGGAGCGGACACAGGAGAGGATCTCTGCTGGATGTTTCTGACCCTGTGGATGAATTTGAATTTGTTCAATAAAAAAAAAACAAAGATATCAAAAAATAAATGTAAAAAAAAAAGATCTATTAGCCATGTTGTTTGTAAATTTTAATTTGTTCAATAAAAAAAAGATATAAAAAAAATCTATGAGCCATGTTTTGTTTGTAAATTTGAATTTGTTAAAAAAAGATGTAAAAAAAGAGACCTATGAGCCATGTTGTTTGTAAATCTGAATTTGTTCAATAAAAAAAGAAAAAAGAAATAAACAAAAAAAAAAGATCTATGAGCCATGTTGTTTCTAAATTTGAATTTGTTCAATAAAAAAATAAAAGATCTAAAAAATAAATTAAAAAGATCTATGAGCAATGTTGTTTGTAAATTTGAATTTGTTAAAAAAAAAGATGTAAAAAAAGAGACCTATGAGCCATGTTGTTTGTAAATCTGAATTTGTTCAATAAAAAAAAAAATGTCAAAAAAATAAAAAGATCTATGACCCATGTTGTTTGTAAATTTTAATTTGTTCAAAAAAAAAAAATTAAAAAAAACATTAGCAGAGTGAGACCTCTCTTCCCTGCTCGGTGTCTCCTCCTCCTCCATGTGTCTCCTCCTCCTCCCTGTGTCGTCTCCTCCTCCCTGTGTCTCCTCCTCCTCCCTGTGTCTCCTCCTCCTCCCTGTGTCGTCTCCTCCTCCCTGTGTCTCCTCCTCCTCCCTGTGTCTCCTCCTCCTCCTGCTCGGTGTCGTTTCCTCAGGTGGTTGCAGCAGCAGCAGGACGGAGGACTGTGACGGGTCTGTCTGTGAGCTCCAGGCTTCAGATCATGGAAATCACACCTCATAACTTGATAAATATCTGACTGAAGCCTTCAGCTATGAGGAGCAGTGAGGAGACACAGGAGAGGGTCTCTGCTGGATGTTTCTGACTCTGTGGATGAAGTCAAGGTGTGGCTGCTCTTCCTACCTGAGGCTGCCTCTCGTTTAAAGTGTTGCTGTAAAGTGTGTGTGTTTGTTGTGGAGCTCACAATGCCGGAGCTCATCACTGTGACTGAGTTCATTGCGGAGACTAATGAGGACTACAAAGCTCCCACCACCTCCAGCTTCACCACCAGGATGGTCCACTGCAGGAGCGCAGTGGCAGCTCTGGAGGAGGTAAGACCCTTCACCCACAATGACCACCAGGAACACAGCGCCACTGGAGGAAAACATTATAAACAAACTAAATGTTGTCTTTGCAAACAGAAAACAAGTTTTAAACTGTTTCTTTGATTATGAATGAAGGTAAAGAGTGTTTCTGTGGGTATGAATGAAGGTGAAGTGTGTTTCAGTGGGTATGAATGAAGGTAAAGGGTGTTTCAGTGGGTATGAATGAAGGTAAAGGGTGTTTTAGTGGGTATGAATGAAGGTAAAGGGTGTTTCTGTGGGTATGAATGAAGGTAAAGGGTGTTTCTGTGGGTATGAATGAAGGTGAAGTGTGTTTCAGTGGGTATGAATGAAGGTAAAGGGTGTTTCAGTGGGTATGAATGAAGGTAAAGGGTGTTTTAGTGGGTATAAATGAAGGTGAAGTGTGTTTCTGTGGGTATGAATGAAGGTAAAGAGTGTTTCTGTGGGTATGGATGAAGGTAAAGGGTGTTTCAGTGGGTATTAATGAAGGTAAAGGGTGTTTTAGTGGGTATAAATGAAGGTAAAGTGTGTTATAAATTATGGTAATGTGGGTTACAGTGGGTTTAAATGCAGGTAAAGTGTGTTTTAGTGTATGTAATTGCAGGTAAAGTGTGTTTAAGTGGGTATAAATGCAGGTAAAGTGTGTTTCTGTGAATATGAATGAAGGTAAAGTGTGTTTTAGTGGGTATGAATGGAGTATACATTAAGGTTAGGTGGGTATAAATGAAGGTAAAGGGTGTTTTAGTGGGTATGAATGCAGGTAAAGTGTGTTTTAGTGGGTATGAATGAAGGTTAAATGTGTTATAAATTATGCTAAAGTGGGTTTCTGTGGGTATAAATGAAGGTAAAGGGTGTTTTAGTGGGTATGAATGAAGGTAAAGTGTGTTATAAATTATGGTAATGTGGGTTACAGTGGGTTTAAATGCAGGTAAAGTGTGTTTTAGTGTATGTAATTGCAGGTAAAGTGTGTTTAAGTGGGTATAAATGCAGGTAAAGTGTGTTTCTGTGAATATGAATGAAGGTAAAGTGTGTTTTAGTGGGTATGAATGGAGTATACATTAAGGTTAGGTGGGTTTAAATGAAGGTTAAGTGTGTTTTAGTGGGTATGAATGAAGGTAAAGGGTGTTTTTGTGGGTATGAATGAAGGTTAAATGTGTTATAAATTATGCTAAAGTGGGTTTCTGTGGGTATAAATGAAGGTAAAGGGTGTTTTAGTGGGTATGAATGAAGGTAAAGTGTGTTATAAATTATGGTAATGTGGGTTACAGTGGGTTTAAATGCAGGTAAAGTGTGTTTTAGTGTATGTAATTGCAGGTAAAGTGTGTTTAAGTGGGTATAAATGCAGGTAAAGTGTGTTTCTGTGAATATGAATGAAGGTAAAGTGTGTTTTAGTGGGTATGAATGGAGTATACATTAAGGTTAGGTGGGTTTAAATGAAGGTTAAGTGTGTTTTAGTGGGTATGAATGAAGGTAAAGGGTGTTTTTGTGGGTATGAATGAAGGTTAAATGTGTTATAAATTATGCTAAAGTGGGTTTCTGTGGGTATAAATGAAGGTAAAGGGTGTTTTAGTGGGTATGAATGAAGGTAAAGTGTGTTATAAATTATGGTAATGTGGGTTACAGTGGGTTTAAATGCAGGTAAAGTGTGTTTTAGTGTATGTAATTGCAGGTAAAGTGTGTTTAAGTGGGTATAAATGCAGGTAAAGTGTGTTTCTGTGAATATGAATGAAGGTAAAGTGTGTTTTAGTGGGTATGAATGGAGTATACATTAAGGTTAGGTGGGTTTAAATGAAGGTTAAGTGTGTTTTAGTGGGTATGAATGAAGGTAAAGGGTGTTTTTGTGGGTATGAATGAAGGTTAAATGTGTTATAAATTATGCTAAAGTGGGTTTCTGTGGGTATAAATGAAGGTAAAGGGTGTTTTAGTGGGTATGAATGAAGGTAAAGTGTGTTTTAGTGGGTATGAATGAAGGTTAAATGTGTTATAAATGATGCTAAAATGGTTTACAGTGGGTTTAAATGAGGGTTAAGGGTGTTTTAATGGGTATAAATGAGGGTTAAGTGTGTTTTAATGGGTATAAATGAAGGTAAAGGGAGTTTCTATGTCTGTACCCTCAACCTTCTTCACATCGAGGCAGTAAAAGTGTGTTTTTCAGTGAAAAGAGGAACAGAGAGAAACACTTCCTCATGGTGAAACAGCTCACAGTTGAATCTTCTGCTGCTCAACATTTTGTAAGAGTTCAGAGCTGCTTCTTTGTTTTGCAACGCAGCGACGATGAGCATGCAGATATGAGGAACCAGTAGTGACAGGTCAAAGGTCGCTGGTTAAAGAGATGCAGAGCGACCCAGGCTGTCTTCAGAGTCACTGCCACTATTGTTACCTCTATTATCTGCTTTAAGGTGTAATACTGCATTGAGTCCTCCCACATCTGGTTGCAGGTTTCCAGCTGTTGTTAAATATGTTCTTAAATCATTTCAAGCTGCTTTGAAATTAGTTCCAAGTCCTCCGATGAGGTTCAGTGAAGTTAAGATGTTAAACTGACTCAGTTCTGCTTTCAGTTTACATTTAAGTCAGTACACCTTCATCATTGTTTTCATTATTAGTAGGGCTGTCAATCGATTACTATTAATAGCACATTTGTTCAAACTGTACCTTAAAGGGAGATTTCTCAAGTATTTAATACTAGTATTAAATACTTAATTTAAGTACTAGTATTTAATATATTAATAGTAAAAATAAATGTTTATCTCAGGTTCTCAACGTCGTCTTCAAATGTCTTGTTTTGTTTGACCAACAAACCCAAAGACGTTCACTTCACTGTCCAAAGACTTTAACTGTTTTATCTTGACGTACTGATATTGTGCTTGGTGTATTAATAATATATAAAGTAGTAGGGATGTTACGATACCAGAAATCTAGTAGTCGATACCGATACCAGTGAATTTCCACAATTCTCGATACCTAATTCGATACCACGGTACAAACAAAAACAACAATAACAATAAATCCCTGTACTGTAATTCAACACGCACTCTTTTATTAAAAACATTTCAACATTACAAAAACCAGAGGCATGTAGCCTTTAAGAATAAATAAAAACAATTGACCCATTTTGTTCTTTTTGGCGTATCAGCGGCGTGTTATCAACCGATGGTCAGACGACGGACGCTACATACTGACCCTGAATGCATCTGGTCCGTCAGTAGTAGGAGTAGGAGGCAGAGGATTTGTTGTCGAAGTGAAAAGCAAACGCACCTATTTGGCAATATCTCACGTTTAATCTCAACGCTATAAGGGAACCATAACGTTAATGAGGTAATCGCCGCGAGGTGGATGGAGCCGTCACGGAGCAGCGGCGCCGGGTAGAGCAGAAGCTCTACCGGAGAGGCCAGACACACCGCCACCCGACGGTAAAGATCAGAGTCAGCGCTCTGCACATGTTGACCGTCATCTTTTCTTGTAAAATGATCGGTAACACCGGTGTTGTCACAAGTTCATTAACCGGTGGGAACATTTCCTCACCGTCACATCCCTACCAACGACCGTTACAGGCATCGTACGGTACCGTCGGTACTGTAGAAAAAGAGTACCGTTTTTAGAATTCTGGCATCGACTTGGTACCGTGACATTCCGTTCTCGTGACATCCCTATAAAGTTGTACAATTAACATATGCAAGACTTCACTTCAGTGTGCTATGGTGAGACTACAATAGGTTATAGTTAATTGTATTTAAATACACATTTTTGTACCTAATAAGACTTGAATCACTTCAAAGCATAATATTTGCATATTAAAGGGATATTTCTAGTATATTAAATGTATACTCATTTTAAGCGTGCACATTAAAAAAACAATACAATAAGAGGAAGATAACACACTTCATTATAACGGGGTCTGAAAATAGCAGCCAAGTGCAAGTAGGTGTAGTTAAGGCATATTGTATTTATAGTAAAATATAAAAATAAAAACATACTTAAACTTCATTTTATATAAATGACTCTTTAATGCATAATATTTACGTTACGGCTGTAAATCGATTCAAATATTTAATCGGAAATTAATCACACATATTTCTTTATCCGTTCAAGATGTATTTGTATCTGGTAAATATGCTGCTTTATGCAAATGTATGTACTTAACCACATGTGATTATCATAAAGTGGGCATGTCTGTAAAGGGGAGACTCGTGGGTACCCAGAGAACCCATTTACATTCACACATCTGGAGGTCAGAGGTCAAGGGACACCTTTGAAGATGGCTATGACAGTTTTTCCTCGTTAAACTTTAGTGTAAGTTTGAAGCGTTATTTAACCTTTTTAAGTGTTCGTACTAAAAAAAATGATCCTCTGATTCACAGACGTCTCTTTATGTATTCATGACTCGGGATGCTCATTTTGAAAGATTTTCGTAACTGATAACCGACCCTCGTTGACCGATTATTAACCGTTAACCGACAAGATTTGTGTCTCCTACCAGCTGCAGGAGCACAACCGATATTGGTTGACGGGAGTCTCCAGTTCACCGTCCGGGAGCGTTAACTCAGCAGCTGCGATGCTGCGTGTAGTGTCGCGGACATGCAGCCACTTTCCCAGTAAAAGTCTCCACCGCACATTTAGTTTAGTTTAGCAGGTTGTCAGCTGTGTGTCTGCCCGGAGGAACTTAGCGAGTGTCCAACAAACAGTGTGTGTATTTGTGCTACGTTAGCAGCTCTAGCATTGCCGGAGTCTTCGTGCTCGCCGCCGCCGCCACACACATACAGTCTGTATGTAACTTTAACGAGTGCCTGTGTGTGTGTTGGCGGTGAGTGTGAGGTTGTTGGTGGCGTTCTAGCTGTGAACGTAGGTGTAGCAGTGTGTGTACAGTTTATTTGTCGGTGAATAAATGCTACGAAACTACAACTCCTCCGCTCCGCTCAAGCGAGCTGGAGAGACGGGAGCCGACTTCCTGTATCCTGCAACTCCGGCTCCGTCTCTTAAGGTGGGCTGTTAAGGTGGACCAGCTTTTCTCCTTAAAGAGACGAGCCGCTCCTCTGAGCCGCTCAGCTTTTGAGTTCATTATTAACATTTCTTTTAACCGATAGCGTTAATCGGTTAAAATGCTTAATGTCGGTTAACGGTTAAACGGTTAATTATGAACATCCCTATTCGTGACCACAGACTCATTGGTGTTTTCAGTCCAAAATGGCGGCAGCGCGACCGCAGTGCCATTTAGCGGCTGTTGTCAAAAAAGCACCGTAGTTTAGTCTCTTTGCTTCTGGACTCTTTGTCTGAGGTGTGAACAGCAGCAGCAGACCCGGGGGCGATGACGGAGCCTCACCCCGTCTGATCGAGTCCCAACAAGACCCGTCTCTCCCTCTGAGGCCTGCTGTAGTGTCTCTGGTGGATCCTTCCTCAAGCTGCTTCACCTCCTTGTCTTCCTCCTCTGTCCTCTGTGCTTCAGTCGTGTCCCAACACGTCTTTCACCAGTTTCTGTTTAACGTCCGCAACTCGTCCCCACGTTCATTTCCAGACATTATTATTATAACGACTGTAAAACACGAGACATCATGTGTCAGATCTCTTCTGCTACGAGTCTGATTTTTTATTTTCTGAGTAAACTCACTTAGACTCAGCACAGTAACATTTATTTATATAGTTGATTAATCGTTTAGTCCATAACATCTTTCAGGGGTTCTTGTACTTGAGTCATGAGTCTCAGACGAGGTGAAGGTTTCCAAACAAAGGTTTCTCGGTTGTGAGCGCAACACATGACCTGATTCAGAGGTCTGGAACCAGGTTTAGGGTTTTCAGGTGTCGTTGAGGAAGTTGAGACTTATTGAGTGTTTTTTTTCAGGTTTCAGGGACCTAAATGGTTTTAAATGTCCTTAGTGGGCCGTACGGGTCCTAAAAAGAAGCAACAAAAAGGTTTTTCATTTGTCAAGAAGGAAGGGAAAGACTTTTGATTGCTTATTTATTAGGGCTGTCAAAAGTTAACGCGATAATAACGCATTAACGGCAATTCGTTTTAACGCCACTAATTTCTTCAACGCATTAACGCTACTTGCTATTTTTAGGTTGTAACGGGCTCAGTCTTAAAGCTAGAGTGAAGATACTGGCATATTCTATATTTTTAAATGCGTGTATTTATTTATGTATTTTTGCATTTATTTTTTATTTATTTACGCATTCCTTTTTTTAGATTTGTTTTTATTTTAAATGTGTATATTTATTTATCTATTTATGCATTTATTTTTTATATTTATTTTAATTTTAAATATGTTTATTTATTTATTTATGCACAGTTTTGCCTTTGCATTTCACCCCGAATTTATTCCCTACAACTATTTCTGTATTATTTTCTTTATACTTTAATTTCTTTTTGCGTTTCTGCCTTATTATGCAATCGAGGGTGTTGTCACTCAACGTGAGTCATCATGGAGTCAGGGTACATGACTATATGTTAGCTGTTATTAGTTAGCTAACGGTGTCTGCTTCTGCTTATCAACACCAGTCTTTGTTCCCAGACTCCATTTTTTATCTCTTCAAAATGTACCTTATGGGGAGATTAGTCAAGTATTTAATACTCTTATCAACATGGGAGTGGACAAATATGCTGCTTTATGCAAATATATGTATCTATTTATTATTGTAAATCAATGAACAACACAAATCAATGTCAGATATTGTCCAGAAACCGTCACAGGTACTGCATTTAGCATAAAACAATATGCTCCAATCATAACATGGCAAACTGCAGCCCAACAGGCAACAACAGCTGTCAGTGTGTCAGTGTGCTGACTTGACTATGACTTGCCCCAAACTGCATGTGATGATCATAAAGTGTGCATGTCTGTAAAGGGGAGACTCGTGGGTACCCAGAAAACCCATTTACATTCACATATCTGGAGGTCAGAGGTCAAGGGACCCCTTTGAAAATGACCATGACAGTTTTTCCTGGTTGGAGCGTTATTTAACTTCCTTCACAACAAGCTAGTATGACATGGTTGGTTTTTAGTTTCATATGATACCAGTATCAATCTGTCATTCTGGTTTTAAAACTTAGTTTATATACTTATTTTAAGCCCAACCGTGATGTTTTTCCTAAACCTAACTAAGTGGTTTTGTTGCCTAAACATAGGGATGGACTGATACCAATACCAGTATCGGGTCCGATACTTTACGGTGATGCTCCTGACCCCACTGGGCCGGGATCACACCTCAGTCGGCGTGCACCGACCCTCACTTTCATTGCGCCACAGAGTTTTGCTTGTACTCTCTGACTTCTGTGTGCGTTCGACTCCTTGGTTCGTGTTTCAAGACGGGTCGGGTGGGTTACAGACATCGCTGCAGACCCCCGTCGCCTTTTACGTGGGCCGAGCACTGAGGACAGTCTGCCCCGGTCGTCAGTCGCACCGTGAGCAGGGGGCCGTTGTCCACGGTGCGGCGAGGTCTGGGCAGGGAGTGCTGTAGAGCTGCGGCCCCGAGCCACCTTCGCCCCGAGCCTTTCCAAGCCGACCTAGAGCCGGTCGCAGCGCACCGCCTCGTATGCAGGACTCCCCAGCCTGCCGTGTGTCGCTCACACCCTCCAGCTGGCTGTTAACGAGGGTCTTATGGCACAGAGAAGTACTTGGATCGGTACTCGGTATCGGCGAGTACCCAAATGTAAATACTTGTGCTTGTACTCGGTCTGAAAAATGTGGTATCGGTGCATCCCTACCTAAACATTACTGATCACAAAGATGTGACCGTAGTTTCGTTGCATGTTGTACAAATGATGCGTGAAAACGGCAAAATGTGTTGACACGGGGAATGTCCCTGTAATGTAGGCGGCTGTGGCTCAGAGGGTAGAGCAGGTTGTCCACCAATCGGAAGGTCGGTGGTTCGATCCCCGGCTGCCTAGAAAAGGAAGACTCGGAAGACTAGAAAAGCGCTATATAAATGCAAGTCCATTTAATGTTGAGATATTTATACACCTTCCAATGAGGTCGGGTTGATAAATGGAGACACTTTGACTACATGTAAACTAATACATGCTAAAAACACAGGTCAGACTCTGCTTTCTGTTGCATCCCACAGCTACTAGTGTGATTATAAGTTATTATCTACTTGTATTCAAATGGTCTAAAAACAAGACAAAGAATCCAGCTGCAGGTGTGAGAAATATGCACCAAAGTGCATAAATATGCAGCGCTGGCGTGATGATCACCTGCTGGTTGTATGTTGTGAACACTTCACAGCTTTGTAGTGTGACTTTGAGTCCCACAGCCATTGAGCGTCCGGACTTTCTGCATGTTTCTCACTGTCACTGAGCTGTGACTCAGCGGATTATTAAACTGCTGACACGGTGGAGTGAAGTGAAGTGAAGTGGGCGGGGCGTCACATGTTCCTGTTTCCTATCGACAGCATCAGGTGACATGAAGCTCTCGTGGTTAAACCATCACTGAGTTACTTTTGTGTCTTTATTAACAGATCATATTTTAGAACAAAACTTTCCACACTGTGACGAAGAAATACATTAAAGAGCAAATCTAGTCAAATCAAATTTGCAAACAAAACTTGTTGATTTGATTTGTTTTTATTTTACAACTTCTACGTCTTATTTTGTACATATTTTATTAACTTGGGTAGCGGTCCACTGAATACAGTCAGCCTTTGACTATTTAATGTCTCTTATCACAACTGTTTCACTTCAGTATTTAATGCAAAATCAAATGAAATTGTACGTCACTCCTCACCGCTCTCCAGATCGCCTAAGGCATCACCTTCTAGAGCCCTGTCATCATCAGATTTCAGATGTTTTATTTCTTTCCAGGCAGCCAGTTGTCTCACTTTTGTTAACATCAACCGGCTTTAAATGTCTAATCATCTGATGGCTCAGCCATGCAGCCGTCCAGTTTAAATTCTCAGATGTCAGAGTGTCTTTGAAGGCATCACTAAGAAGGAAATAGTTCATGAAGAAATGTCTGCAAACAGACACACACACACTCATCAAGGCATTGAAACATAACTTTAAAGTTGGGTAAAGTTTCTGCAGGCTGAAAGGAAACCAGGAACCAGAAGATGAATCTAAACACTGATGGGAAATGATCAGCAGAGATGTGAAGCTAAAGAAGAAGTTTGAATGTTGTCGGCTAAAATGTGTGAAAACACACGTTGTTAATCTTTAACTGTCATCTTAAAACTGAAATCATCAGAGTTCAAACTGTGTGATGTACAGAGGTTTTACACTGTCCAGCTGTGGATCCAGCTGTGTGTCTAGCTGTGTGTTGAGCTGTATGTCCAGCTGTGGTTCCAGCTGTGTGTCCAGCTGCGGATCCAGCTGTGTGTTCATCCGTGGATCCAGCTTAGGTTCCAGCTGTGGTTCCAGCTGTTTGTCCAGCTGCGGTTCCAGCTGTGGTTCCATCTGTTTGTCCAGCTGTGGTTCCAGCTGTGTGTTCATCCGTGGATCCAGCTTAGGTTCCAGCTGTTTGTCCAGCTGTTTGTCCAGCTGCAGTTCCAGCTGTGCTTCCAGCTGTGTGTCCAGCTGTGCTTTCAGCTTTATGTCCAGCTGTGTGTCAAGCTCTGAATCCAGCTGTGGTTCCAGCTGTGGTTCCAGCTGTGGTTCCAGCTGTGGTTCCAGCTGTGTGTCCAGCTGTGTGTCCAGCTGTGTGTCCAGCTGTGTTTCCAGCTGTGGTCCACTTTTTGATATTCAAACAGCTCAGACTACAGAATCGTAGTCGCTGCTGAAGACTCTTCTCAACTCTCTCACTGTTGTGTGAACATCATGTTTATTGTTTTACTCTGTTCTTATTGTTGTTTGCTTTGAATTCATTGTTATTATTTATATGTTCAGCACTTTGGACCACTGCGGGGGGGTTAAACGTGCTATATGAATAAAGTTTGACTTGACTGTGTGTCCAGCTGTGGTTCCAGCTGTGGTTGCAGCTGTGTCCTCTGGTCCTGACTGTGTTTGTCCCTCTTCAGGCTCTGGACGTGGAGCGATCGGTTCTGTACAAGATCAAGAAGTCGGTGAAAGCCATCAACACGTCTGGTCTGGGTGAGTGACTGAGCTTCACCTCCGTCTGTCCAAAAATACCGAACGCTTCTCACCACAGACACTCGCTCTGTCTGTCACTTCCTGTCTGCTCAGACTGTCAGTGTCCATTTATGAAATATTATTTGTGTGAGACTTCCTCAACCCTTCACATCTCTCCTCATCATCATCATCATTGTTGTCTGTTTGCATGTAGATTCATCAAAATGTAAAGATAAACAGACAACATTAGGCTTTCTGCTTGCATCACCCACAGCATGATGGGAGTTGTAGTCCCAAAACTCACAACATGTTTATTCCAAATAGAAATAAGAAAAAGAATAACAATAAGAGTGACGAAAAACATAAAAAATTGTACTACTGACACATTTCTGTACAATGGCGTATTACAGCTGGAGCCTGGGCAGGAAGGTAATATTCCAAGAAAAAACTCAGAATTTCAGAGATGAAGGTGGTAAATTTATGAGAAAAAATCATAAATTTATGAAAAAAACAACTAGTATTTTCTCAGATTAAAGTGGTAAAAAATATCATAAATTTACTAGAAAAGAAATTGAGTATTTTCTGAGATTAAAGTGGTAAATTTATTAAAAAATATATCATAAATTTACAAAAAAAATGTTTTATTTTTTCTGAGATTAAAGTGGTAAAATTACGAGAAAAAAATCATTAATTTCTGAGAAAAAAAAGTTGCATTTTATGAGATTAAAGTGGTAAATTTACAAGAAACAAAAAATAAATTTACAAGAAAAAAAAATGTAATATTCTCTGAGACTAAAGTGGTAAAATTACGAGAAAAAAATCATAAAGTTCATCTGACCGCGCTGTGACCACTGTTGTAGTTTAACTTTGGTAAAAACGTGACTCTTTGCTGGAGCAGGTCAGAATACACAGATATCCTCAGAAGATTTTCACAAGAACAGAAAAGATCACGATCACTTTATTAGAAATTCTCAGTGAGGCGTTGAAACGGCGGTGAGCCCAGCTGGAGGTGCGTTCACTTCGTCAGTGTGAGTGCGCTGGTTTTGTGCTCAGACAGGTGGAGACTCACCTTCACACATTCCTGTCATACCAACGTCCTGTCCCAGCATGCCGAGGGAGAGACGCCCGCCTCCACGACTGTCTACTGACACACATGAGAACCAAAAATACTCTTTGATGTTTCATTGATCTGAAAGAAAAAAGCTTCTGGAACAAGTTTGGTTCTTCAAACTGGAAAATAAACCGTCCTGTTGAAGGTCGTGACGCTGAGAAGAACGTTTTTACACGCTGACCTTCGAAATACACGAAGCAGCTGTTTGACGAGTGTGAAATTAAGAAAATATAAATTCTGCTGACAGAATAAAACTTTTGAAGCTGAGCATTAAGTCTGAATATTAACTGGACGTCTGTTATACTTTCTATGTATTTACCTCGTTAGAGAAGTTTATTAATTTTATTTGTTTTTGTTTTACTGTATATAGGAATGTAGGGCAGAGACGATCCACCCATCTCCTGATTCAATACTATCATGATACCCGGGTGCCGATTCGATATGTGTTGTGATATTTTTAACTATTGTTATTCGATATTACGATTTATTGTGATTTATAATGCAAGAGCAATATTTTTATTATTGTTATTATTATTAATAATAATAATAATGATGATGGTGATGATAATAATAATAATGATTTTAATAGTAATAATAATAATTATTATTATTATAATGACAATAATGATTATAATAATAATATTAATAATACAGTAATAATAATAATAATTATTATTATTATAATTATAAAATATAATAATGACAATAATGATGATTATAATAATAATAGTAATAATAATGCTAATAATAATAATGCAGTAATAATAATTATTGTTATTATTAATATTATAACAATTATAATAATGACAATAATGATGATTATGATAATAATAATAGTAATAATAATAATTATTGTTATTATAATTATAACGATAATAATAATCGTGATAATAACAATAATAATAATGATGATAATAATAATCATGATACTAGTAATAATAATAATATTAACAATAATAATATCAATATCAATAACAATAATATTAATAATAATATTAATGATAATAATAATAATAATAAAGGCCTGGTTCTTTCTGCAGTGACTCTATAAAAGGATCTGTGGGACTAAACATGACGGTGTGATGTCTTCTGTTGTTTGTGTGTCTCAGCTCACGTGGACAACGAGGAGCAGTACATCCAGTCCATGGAGAAGTTCGGAGACAACTGTGTCTCCCGGGAGGACACCGAGGTCGGCTCCGCCTTCCTCAAGTTCGCCGTTTTCACCAAAGAGCTGTCGGCGCTCTTCAAAAACCTGGTGAGGGGCCGAGTCCGTAGAATCAATCCCATCTTTACATGTGAAGACACGTGCGAGCTGTAACACGACTTCCTGTTTGTTTGCAGCTGCAGAACATGAACAACATCATCACCTTCCCTCTGGACAGCCTGCTGAAGGGAGACCTGAAGGGAGTCAAAGGGGTCAGTGGTCACTTCCATCCGTCACCGTTTATACTCTAAATCCAGTAGGAAGGAGGCGTTATAGTGTACGGAGGACGGAAACTGACAAAATCAAAAATAAATAAATAAATGGCTCGATGAATAAATAAATATACACTATGTCATTAAATGTGGCAAAAA
>CAKAOI010050362.1:0-88213 GCA_916701655.1 Sebastiscus albofasciatus
GCGACTTCATTTTCTGCTCAGGTAGACATTACCTCTCTATAGCTTTACATTATAAATAGTTGTTTACTTCTAGATTAATGCTCTGAATATCAAATTAAGCACCTTTAAAGTAGCTGTTACCATTCATTCTAGTGTTATTTTCAGGGTAAAAGATTACATTCTCTAAATGATTGCTGCTGCTCCTTACTATCATGCCAATTATTCAGTAAGTGTGAACAAAGTGAATAATGGAAACTCCTTATTTTTCTATTTACTATGCATGCAGCTGAGTGCCAGTGGGATGCATGTCGATCCATGAGACAATCTTGACATCAGCATGGCCAGCATTTGAAAAACACTTGTGAAAAGGATAATGGATTTTTCTCCATTCTGTTTGTACCACAGATGAACTGCGAGACTGTTGATGCATTTCAATTTCAAACATGAGCTGAAGTTCCCCCAGTGTTCCTATTTTATGAAAGTGTTTGCAAATGGCATGCGGTCTCAGTGTGTAACAAAACTGCATTTCATGGCGCTTTACAGATAAATGTAGTTTGGTTAATAGGCTATTCCCTGAATGCATTCACGGTGCTGATTGGCAGGCAGTCCCAGCTCTCCTGATCCAAATCTGCTCAGCAGAGGCCGTCCAGAAGGTGTCTCAGTTGCCTGACTGGAAGGATTAAAGACGGGATCAAACAGTAATCTGAGATCTGTTCATTACAGCTCCTCTGATAAAATGGAAATACGGATGTGAGTTATGCAAGTTAAACAGAGGGAGGGAGCATCTGAAGACGGTTGAGGTAGTTAAATGGCACAGACACAATGGGAATCGTTAAGTTGCATTAAATTAGAGTTCAGATCAATTATATAATGAACAACTTTAGCAAACAATCATATTTGCTCACACGGCGTAGCTAAATTCTTGATTACATGACACTCTGAACAGGTTATAATAACATGATTTGGCCATCAAAACAATTTAATTCCAGTTTTTATAGTCATTGCAGCGAAAAAATCCATTTTGGTAATGACAAAAGCTGTAAATTACTGCTGCTCATTGAATTCTCTCCACAAATCATTAGCTTCATAGCCTACTTACAGAATATGTTTTATGTTACTTCATCTTACCTCCTCAGTCCAGCACATCATGATGCTTGGTTGTAAAAACTGTTAAGAGACCTCAACTTTTGATTAACACCTGTCTTTATATAATGTTGGTAACGTATTACCTTGTTTTTATTAGCGTGAATTAAAGTCAGTCATTTACTTCATGTTGTAAATATCAAATTAACCTTCATGTCGTCAATGCATTATACACTACAGCTAAAGGACGTTGACTTGTTCAGGTAATTGTAGTGCTACATGTGAGTCATGTGAGTTCAACAGGGGCAACAGCTAAACTAAATTACATCCCTCACCTTGTCTTTTCATTCTTGCTCCAGCTCCTCTCAATCTTACGCCTCTCTCTCCGCCATTTGATTAAAGTTGTCCTTGGGTGTGTGGCATTAAAAAGACATAAATCATTAACAGAGTAATGCAAATTTCATGCACACATGAATAATGTTAGGTGTGTCACATTTGTCTTTCTGGAAAACAACCAGAAATGAGTGACGGATTAGGATTCAGATGAATTTACTATCCGAGCATGTTACATTAGTGCATCAAATGTTTTCATGGTTTACCATTTTATTTGACGATGCACATGTGGCGCATGAAATGCTAACTGCATTATGGTGTACAGTATATACCCCTAGACACATATAATTTAATTGTCTTGATATGATTATACTGAAAGGATATGCCAGAAGAATAATGCCTTGTCTTTTACACAGAAATTAATATTGATGGGAGACAGGATTTCGTATTACAGTCGCCATATTCCACTTCCACCACCTCCTTCAGGTGGTTCATCAGATGTATCTGTGTAATGTTGAATTTCGAATTAACTTTAAGACATCCATGTTGTACTCAGAGGGCAACCTCCAGGTCTGAAATGTGAAGCCAATGCAGAAATGCCTTAAAATTGCATTCTTTCTAATAGCCAGCAGGGGGCGACTCCTCTGGTTGCAAAAAGAAGTCAGATTGTATAGAAGTCTATGAGAAAATGAGCCTACTTCTCACTTGATTTATTAACTCAGTAAACATTGTAAACATGAGTTTATGGTCTCAATCGCTAGTTTCAAGTCTTCTTTAATACAGCATGATGTTCATTTAGTAAATTATGGTCCCATTTAGAGTCAAATAGACCATAAAGCAGGGATGCTTTAGGGTGTGATTGACAGGTTGCTACCACGGCATTGTCCGGTCTGGGAGTTGTTCGTGTTTTCGTCTTAGAACTTGAACCCTTTCACAGTGTGTTTTCAGTTCATGAAAGTTTATTGTAACATTTTGGTTGCCTAATAGTGTTCGGTTGTACTGTGTAACGTGGTTGCTCCACCCTCTCGTATCACTTCTGGTTGCAAAAAAACAAGATGGCGACAGCCAAAAACCAAGTCGTGTATAGAAGGTAAACCGAAAACTGCGAAATCTGATCTGAGATCTGCAAAAACTTGCAAATATTCCATATATCCATCTCGCGAGAGTTTCCCCAACTAACGGTTTCCCTTTTAGACACTACCCAAAAACCAAGATGGCGACGGCCAAAATACCGAACTTGAGGCTTCAAAACGGCAGTCCACAAACAAATGGGTGACGTCACAGTGACTGCGTCCACTTCTTATATACAGTCTATGATTGCACTCATGTCTTAACTTCCACTGGTTCACAACCATTTTCAGTGCAGCACTATTGCCAAAGCAAAATTACCCCTTGGGACAATAAAGTATATCTTATTGCTAATGGTGGATGAGCACAAAGAAAATGTCTGATTGTGTGTGTTTATGGATGTCTAAAAGCCAGTGAGAGCTCAACTAAATGTAAGTAAATGGGCTTGTTGGAAGCTATGTGTTGATTATGTGGAATATGCCATCTCCCTGATGGTGGGTTGATTGCTAAGTGTTGATCTGTAATATTTCCTGGCCATGTATCAATACCATATGTTGATGATTGGTTCCAGAATTAGCTGATTCATGCTTTCTGATTGCCATATGGGAGACCGTAATTTCACTGAGTAGCTGGTGGCCATGTGATGATGTTCCAGCTCAGTAATCAGTTTTTCTCACTGGTCTGCTCTGGCAGAAAAGAGGTGGGTCAAGTTATAAGAAGTTTGACAAGTTAAAAAATGAGGCAGGCACCATTGATTGATTGACTTTCCTATCAAGCTTGGTTGACTGGCTCAAAGAGGAGGAGGGACAAGCTGCTTAACTGGTCAACCAGAGAAGAAATACGTCTGACTGATTCAGAAAGAAGGTCACTTGTGTACAGAAGGGCCTTCCACAGGCAGTAATATACTGCCTGGACAGAGTCTGGACCACTAAATCACAAGTGAATACCAGCCAATAACCAAAAAACAACTAACAGAGAACAATCAATCTGATGTGAACACATCAATGACCAAATGGATTGATAAAAATACTGAAAATCCAAGTTCACTTCCTTCAGTTGTTCAGTTTTCTCTTTCCAAAGCACACGTTCAGTAGATACACTGATGTTGCCTCTTAATTGGTGGCGCAGAGATCTGTGTTCATAAGTGTCCTCATATAACTTTTATATGTCTAGAAGCGCTGTGTCCTCAGTTGGCTTATGAGGCCATGTTTACCCGGCTGGCAAACAGTCTGTGTTTTATTGGCTGGGGTTTTCCTCAATAGACTCTCCCTTTATACCCTATGGTTCACTTTGCCTCACATTACCACTTTCTGTAAAAGTGTATTGTATCCTCTTAGTCATTGGAGAGGGTTGCTGTGCTTTGTATTCTTGCCATGATAATGTATTAAAAAATGCTTCTGATACATTTTGCAAGCTCTTACACTTTATTTTATTGCACAATTGGGGATTACATTAGTAACATTTAAAGCTGCAGTGGGTAGAATTGGAGCAAATATGATTAAAAAAAGTTAATAAAACGGTCACTGTAAGGTTGGCCGAGTGGCTAAGGCATAAAACTGAGAAAAATTCCAGTTAAGCAGTCCAGGTGTATTTATATACAACAGTGGAAACCGACAATCCAGTGCAAAAATATGTACAATGCAGGCCTGGCATTTAAAGGGACTGTTTGTAAGAATCAGAAATGCTTGTTAACAGTGACACATGTGGCCGTTAAGTCAACGAAAGTCAGCATCGGGCTCGCGCTTGTGCTTGCTCTAAATAGACATGAACGAGCATCGCTCAACTGAGTGAGGCGACACACATCAGCTAAAACCACAATATCACTCTATATGTCACCTGCTTGGCAGTAATGTTAGCTGACCAGACGAAGGTCTCTCCATGAATCAATGCTGATCCTAGTGTTGGCTTTTCCTGCCTCAGCCTCCTGACCGCGGTCAGAAGGAACAGGGGAGACACCTGAGCTGCAGAGGCCCGTCACTACTACATTACTAGATATTCTCAGAGCTAAACTAATTCTTCTGAAATGTGTAGTATGCGTGCATGCATGTTAGAGTGGAGCGAAATAGCGAGAACGCGCGCGGTGTGTGACTGAAGGCAAGCAGGCAGGCAGAGAAGAGATACAGGGGCAGTAGCTTTCCCTGCCGTCAACTGACATACTGGACAGGTTTTACAGTATTCCTTGACCTGGCTGTACATCCCTGGCCAGTAAAACCTTTTGGAGATCCTCATAAAGGTTTTCATAAAGCCTAAGTGACCTGCCCAAGGGACTGTGTGACCCTACCCTTAAAACGTCCTCTCTACAGGACTTGGGAAGGACTAGCTGTCTTCCAACATCACTTTGTCTGTAAAGAAGGTCATTCTCAATTATAAACAGCTCACTGAGTGAAGAGATTGAGGGGTCCTTCTCTGCCTCCTTAAAACAGTGTACAAGATTGGAGTCTTCACACTGCTGCTTAGCAAGGTCAAAGGGCAACGACTGTACATGTAGCTCTGGGCCTGACAGTTCTTGCCCTGTCTGCTCTGTTAGTTGCGGCATAAGTTCCCGCACTTGCTGTCTGCGACTCTCCAATCTGTCCTCCTGTGTGACTGTGGGCCCTACTACAACCTCTTCCCCATGAAATAGCATGAACTGCAGTGTGTCAAATTGAGTTTCTAGTATGCTGGGAAGGGGTGCTGCTACTGGCTCTGCCTCAGGTGCAATGGATGTTCTCTGCCTGCTGTGTCACTAACCCCACTGGTGGCGGTGCTTCAGGGGCTGGATCAACTGCAACCTGCTTTGTTTTAGAACATGTAACTGCACCACAAAACCTGCCCTTGCTCTCATGGATGAGGTCATACAGGACTGGCAGATCTGTCCCTAGCAGGATGGGGTAGGGCAATTCTGGGGCAACACCAACTTTCATGAGGTAAGCCTGTCCTTTAGCCTCAATGTAAATTTCAGCTGTAGGGGCCTGTTCCTGATATCCATGGACACAGAAGATTGGGACTGTTTCTCCCTCACTCCACAACTCCCTCGGCACAAGCTGAGACTGAACAAGGGACTGAGAACAACCTGTGTTTAACAGGGCTGTGTGGGGTTTACCATTTAACTGCACAGTGGCCAGAGAAGACTGCTCTTCAGAGGGAACAATTAACTCAGGTCTAGGGACAGACTGGTGGCTTTGTGTTTTCTAATGGGGCAAACTGGACGTGTATGGCCTGACTCACCACATTTGTAACAAACCACCTGTGCCTTGTTGCCTGCCTGAGCCTTGTAGTAGTGGTAGGCCTTGTGGGCCAAGACAGATGTCGACCAGCTCCGCCGCTTTTGCTGCTGTCTCAGGATTGTGTTCTTTGACCCAGGTCTTCACCTCTGGGTAGAGGATCCTGAGGTACTGCTCGAGGACGATCTTCGCCAAGATGTCTTCTTACCGGCGGCATTGAAGTCTACCCACTTGCAGAATAAGTCCTTGAGGTGGGTATATAGCTCCTGAGGGGACTCGTATGCTAGCATGTCCAAGGTCCAGAAGCGCTGCCGATAAGAGTCTCTGTTTACTTCATATTTCTTAAAAACTGCCTATTTCAGTCTGTCGTAGTCGTGAAAGTGAGCTGGTCCATAGCTACAAAAGCACTTCTTGCTTTACCAGTTAACAAGGGAATTAGTCGGATGGACCAGTCTTGTCGCAGCCAGTAGTAAACAGTTGCCAATCTTTCAAAAGTTGTGACAAAATGTTCAATGTCATCGGAGTCCTCCAACCTCACCAGCTTTGGTTTTCCTCCTGGCACCCTACTTGACCCAGATGATGGCAGCTACGACGTGCTAGTTTCCATGAGCTTGGTGACCTGGTGGGTTAGGATGCTGAGCTTATACTCCTTTCTTGCATTTTCTTCCTCCTGCTTCTTTTCCCTCTCCATCTGAAACTGCACGAAAGTTTCAAACATTTTGGCCAGGTTCAAAAAACTTGCCTCCAGGAAAATGGTTGTGTCCACTATGGGCTGGAAGTTTTCCTTGAGAGCTCCCCCTGTGGCACCCTCTTCCTCAGGCATATCTGTTTGCTGCTGCTGCTGCTGCTGCTGCTGCTGCTGCTGCTGCTGCCGTGTCTGCTGGGTTTTTGGAGGCATTCTGACTGTTTTTTTTTCTTTTCTTCTGACACCACATGTAAAGTTGACCGAGGCATACAAACTGAGAAAAATTCCAGTTAAGCAGTCCAGGTGTATTTATTTACAACAGAGGAAACTGACAAGCCAGTGCAAAAATATGTATAAAGCCTATTCCAGCCTCCTCCTTTATTAAACTGGATCCTATTAAGGCACATTGATAATAATTAGTACTCAATCACCGAACAGGAGAATAATACCTGGTCCAAAAAATAGGACAACATTTACAGTTAAATTATAAAACATTCATTATAACATTTTGAGGCAAGTCCTTATTCAAAACCAATTAAAATGACATTGCCTATTGTCACCCCCAAAACACCCCTCCAACTTGACCGTACATGGTACCTTCCCCGCGAACCCCCCTTACATAAGCCAATGGTACGCTCCTGTGCGGTTTTGGCAGTCTGGGTCTAAACCAAGGAGCGCTTGGTCTACAGCAGAGGAGAAACAGGTGACAAACAATCAGTGTCCTCTGGTGCTCCTAATTATATCTGCAAGATTTCACATTTCCGAAGGAAAACAACCAATCAGAGCTAATCTGGAGTCTGCCATCCAGCTGCTGTCTACGAGCCGGTCAAACTAGGCAGCGCTGATCAAATATGAATCAATATTCTGTTACAGTAATGCCTATTACTCTACTCAAATGTTTTCAGAAACATCTTGTAGTGTACTGTTTAGCTGTAAAATGAGAAAGTTTGTGACCCGGCAGCCATGTTGAGATCAGTTGAGGAAATACCAAGCACCGCCCACAAGCTGGAGCACAGCCAATAGGAATGCTCTCCCTAAAATGCCCTATGATTGGCCAAAGTCTCCTGTCATGGGCTAGATCTTTTAAAGCCTGAAAACAGAGCCATGAGGAGGTGCAGAAGTTACAATATGCTGAATGGTTATTATGGAATTTTTGCCCAATGATGCCAAAAATATACTGCCTACCCCCACTTTAAGGTAAAAAGAGGTTATCCATCTGTCTGCTCAGGCTGCCATAACACATTTGCATTTATTTAAAAAAATATTTCGCCATATCACATTCAATGCCAAATGCAATTTTGTCCAAGTCCATTCACCCTCCATAGGAACAAGATAGATGTCATCGAAGACTGTAAGTGCATCCCTTCCAGAAAAACAATAGAGCGCATTGCTTGTGCTGAGAGTTTTTCGTGTGTGTGTTGGTTTTTGAATGGCACAATAGTCATATCTCATTACAGTGATTGCCAACCGAGGTACTTAATTGTACCCCAGGGGGTACTTCTGCAGTTGCCAGGGGGTATATAAAAAGATCAACTAATTAACTAAACTAAACTTCAAAATGGAAATTGGGATTTAGTTTGAGTTGAAGTAGTTAGCCACATCAAAATTCTCTTTTTTTTAATCACGATAATAGGAGCACATTTCTGCATGTCTATAAGCGAAGTACCATGTTCGTGGGCTCCACATGTGCTCAAAGGTTCAGTGTTTCGATGTGTAACAGCCTGAGCAGAATACAGGTAAGTCGTCCATCTCATCTAGCAGTGGAGCATTTTCCATGTGTTTTAACAAAAACCTTAATTGCATTGATGAAATAAGGCTATAGGCCTATTTTCAATATAGTGGCAAACACTAAGAGGTGTTAGATGACAGGAGACCCAGGTGTGAAGTGGGTCACCGAGCTTTTCTATTAATTAATTTGCTTACAATAGGTTTGATTGGGGAAGAATGGAAGAAAAAAACTTTGAAAATTGAATGAAATGGGAGGATAATTTGAGCTGAATGAGCCCTTTCATCCGGCCTGCTTCTTCTATAAGGTTAGCAAAAGTAACTTTTCCTCTGTTTGTGTCTGAAAAATGATATCACCTTTGATCGTGTTATACTCTTTACGTATTCTGCTCCCCTAGTGCAATATAATAACTCAGACGTTAAACATGCGTCAGACATCAGACTTGCTATAAGCATGCTATCGGCTATAGACAGCTAAAGGCATTTGATAATTTATTTAGTTTTTTTTTTTTTTTTTAAGCCTGGCTGGTTCTGTTTTTTTTGAATTTAGTAAAATAATTCAACTGCCTTGATCTTGGGTTTACGCTCATGTCTATGATATTGACTGCTCCGTAGAATCAAAGAAATACTTAAATCTTTAATTCCAGCACATTGCTACACTGCAGATAGCAGTGCTGAGGGTAACGTCTCAAGAAGTTTGGAGAAGACATCACTGTCTCTCATCTGTTCCAGATGAACTGAACACCTTCTATGTACAAAAGATCCAGATCCTCCGCCCACTCACTGGATGCATACAGACCAAATCAGATCTACGATACGGCCATCATCAGCCTGATCACCGATGGCGACGAGACAGCGTACAGAGAGGAGGTCAGAGCCCTGACATTGTGGCGCGTGGACAACAACCTTCATCTCAATGTCAGCAAAACAAAGAAGCTGATTGTGGACTACGGGAAGCGACAGAGAGAAGGACACGCTGCCATCTCCATCAACAGGTCGACAGCGGAGAGAGTCAGCAGCTTCAGGTTCCTCTGGGTTCACATCAGGGAGGACTTGACCCGTACTCCTCACACAGACACCATCACCAAGACAGCAAGACAATGGCTCTTCTTCCTCCTTAGGCTTGGGCGGCTGTAGCTCAGCGGGTATAGTGAGGTTATTCTTTAACCGCAAGGTTGGCGATTTGATCCCCGATTCCTACTCTCTGCATGTTGAAGTGTCCTTGAGCGAGACACTGACCCCCCAAGTTGCTCCCTGGGTGCATTACAGCAACCCACTTCTCCTAAAGATGGGTTAAATGTAGAGGTCAAATTTCATGTATGTGTCTGTATGTATACACTATATGATGATTCTAATAAAGTTTAAGTTTAAGGCTGCGGAGGTTCAACATGGACTCCATGATATTCTGCAACTTATGAAGCTTGTAGCGTAAGTTCATTCAGGAAGACCCTCTTACACTCTCATTCATTCTCATATCTCTCTCACTGCCTTCTACTCTATCGACTGACTACGGCCGTTCACTCTTTAGTTAACCAACCAGACTCTGCCATGATCTCCCTGAGCCAATCATATTGTTGCTGTCAAATTTTAAACTGTTCTCCTCTCTGCTGTTGGAAGTTATCATTGCAGTACGAACCGACGCAACCCATGCATCATGTAATAAACTATTGTTCATTCGAAATGGAGTCTCTCCTGATTGAACTACTCTTTTACAACTTCTACACCATCGAGAGTATCCTGACCAGTTGCATCACGGTGTGATTTTGCAGTTACACCGCCCTCAACCATAGAACAACCATTGAGCTTTATTTATATTTCATCCCCATATTTTAACTTGCACTATTTCATGTCTTAGATTCTCATTTTGTTTTGACTTGTGTGATTTTGTTCTGATACACATTTAATTAGCATTGTTGGAGGGAGCTTCAGACCCAAGATTTTCATTGACAACGACGCTTCTGTAATTGTCTTTACAACGACAACAATTCCATTTACAACAATTACTTTTTACTGCATGTATCTAATGTGATATCTATCTCACCTCGGCAGTAGAACAGAGTTAAGATTAGCTTGGACACAACACGTCTGATGATCATAGACAGTGATGGTGACTCGCTGGACATTTGAAGAATACATATAGAAACAGCAGCACTTCCATCAGACATTCAAAAGGGTTGAATGTCTGTTGAATCATAGCAAAATGCCTCCAGCTGGTGATAGCAGGGGGTCCATAAGGAGAGGATTCAGTGTGAAGTTGGAGAGGAGCATGTCAAATAGACATTAAAAGCTTCAAGAACGGTATTTGCACCAGGGGGCAGAGAAAAACTGCATATGAAAAGAGAAAAATAAACTTTATAATTGATGCCAGTGCCCTCCTGTTCAAACAAACAGAAGTTTCATTTCAGACTAACTCATCATCAAGGAAGGAAAAGTGAGCAGTTTGATCTCTCTCCAGTAGCAGAATAGGCTGAAAATGGAAAAATATTCACAGTTGTGATTACTTCTCTGCTTCTACACTTTGAATACTTTCAAGGCAGACTCATAAAATCAGCATTTCAATTCATTAAACCTTTAATATTGACCAAATTTGTAAGCAAGGACATTAGCTCAGACTGTTGTCTGTATAATTTATGGTACTACGTGTACTGGTTGCACTAAGACAGTGGACAGGCTTAATGGTGGTCTTGACGATGATACAATACCTAATAGACATAATTGATGGTGCTCATAGAACAGTCGTACTGAAAAACAACTTGCCCAGGGTTCTTTAGGACTTTCTAAATTTATTTTGCTTATCATCCAACAATAGTTTGCTTCCCCAGTCCAACTTAGAACAAGACAGATGCTCTACTTCTTCATTTGAATATTTGTTCTGAAGCAGTTTGAGGCCACCCAAAAATCCCATTTCACAGCTTCTCCAAATTCCATCCACCACCCTGACTTACTCACCCTGACTTTCTGTCTCGCTACATAAAGTGCTCGCTACGTCCCTGCAGTGGCATTGAACATTGGCACTGGACATAAATCGTGTGGTGCAGAAACGTCTAAAATTAATGTAATACCAAGGGATACCGGGCTACCGTGTCATGACTGCTGCTATTCAACCCTCTTCGCTTCCATCCTCTGTCTCCAGCTACACTAGGAGTACTGTGCATACTACACAGAGAGCTCAATGACCTGCAACATAAGAAAACACATGCATATAGACGAAAACTAGAGACAATCTTGCGATGGGAATCACACCAGCCGCTATGTCAAATCGTCCTTGCTCAGACCACACCTATCTTTGAACTCAAAGGCCCTGTTCAGACGTGGTATTAACATTCGTCCTAAGAGATCCAATCACAAGTGGACAGCTTTAAGTACGTCTATTTACATCTGGCATTAGAATGCGTCTCCAGTGACCACTTATGATCGGATCTCATTTCCCTGCTCTGCAAATAAACACGTAGCTAATACAGTAGACGTGACGTGAATGTCAGTAGTATTATCCTACATATTTGTGAATTTGGGTACATTCTATTAACATAAAAATATAAGGTTATTGTACCGGCGGTCCCTGGGGACCTCCGACACAGCTGCCTAAACACTGACACATCTCCGACAGTATGATAATAATGCTCTTTGCGTGCCTAGTCTGATAGTCTGTAAATTATGTAGCCTGTAGATAAGATGTATTTTAATAAAATACAGTTATACCAACAGAATACAATAGAGCACAGAGTCCGTATCCATGCTGCGAGGCGGACAAGCGTCGCCTGTCTATTCATATGAGGAGCAGCAGAGACCAGTAGAGTAGCCGATCCCTAATGTGGCCGAGGACACATTCGTGTACACACTGCTAAAAGAATGTGGCCATAATGTGGCCCAGATCCCCTCTGAATGTGGTCTGAAAGATACGATCGCAATGTGTCGTTCTGAGTGCGTTCACACCTGTACTTATAGCTGTCCACTTGTGATCCGATCACTCAGGACGCGTGTTAATACCAGGTCTGAACAGGGCCTAATTTCATTTGATTTCAACTACACACCTGTATAGTTTCCTGACTGCATCTTGCAGGGTTGTGAGGCTACACCTGGCAAAGTACTCAAACTGCTTCTTTTGGTATTTCCTTTCACATTTTGACTTACAAAACAATACCAGAGTCGTTGTCGCAGCTGGTGAAAAAGCCCATGAAGAAAACGTCTTCATCAAATTTGACAACACATGGGCAGCATTTACAAAAAAAACCCTGCAAAGTGAGAAAACAAATACAGAAATGTGCTGCAAACACGTGCAGTTTCATCGTGTTTCTGTATTTGGTTGTGTTTTCTCACAGGGTTTTTTAACACCTGTCCTGTCCAGCAACCATCAAAATAGAGCTTTCCCACCTCAGCTACCACCTGACCACTCACCTGGCACCCACAGCTGTTCCCCATTTTCTCTACAGATGTGCCACGGCTCCCTCACATCTCAATCACGACTCCTCTGGAAGCATTTCCATCCTTCTTCAGTAGCCACATTTCAAAAATAAATCTAAAAGGTTGTTTTGCCAACATTTTCTTTGTGTTTTACAAGTATATTAATTACACATTTGCAGGTCATTTAGATGTGGCAACAGATGCTTTGTGACACCTTTGCACTTTAGTCAGTTTAATTACTGTAGTAAATCTCCCTCTGCATCTCTTTTTTTCTATTCTCCTTCTCTCACTTACTTACAAACCCAACAGCTAGCAGAGTTCTGCTATATACGGTATGTGTTAAGACAAATTCAGTAACAAATAAAATGCACCATTAAATATTCACTTTAAGTTCCAGGAATTGGCAATAAAGATAGCCAATAATATACATTGAAAAGTAGTGAGTAAGGAAGAGTTAAGATGCTGTGAAGCCAATTTGGGAAATGTACTTCAGGTTAGGAAGTTACACGTCTGAAATGGAAAGTCGTTTTACAACATAACACCTTGGAGGAAATGTAATCTTGATGGAATTCAGCATCGCCCGTGGTTTGAATTAATATGTGATCACATCCAGTATATGTACAGATCATTGGTAATACACGTCTGCGGAGCTGTACACCTGTCATTCTTTGCTTGACAAATGTTTAGACATAACAGTCTTGACTTTTCATTGTCAACTTCTCCTTCACTTGGGTGGAAATTATTATTCTTTTGTCTCTTAACAAAGACACGACATACAATCTGAAATAAAGAGTCCATAAATGTATATACGGTAGGCTACATACAGTACATACGTGTGTGTGTGTATTGTTTGTGCCGGGAAATCTTTCTCAGTGGGTGAATGTGTGTGTGGGAGCTCAGAAGGGGGTCCTCCTGGGGCTTACTTATACAGTTTTTTTTTTTTTTTTTTTTTAAATAATTCAAATCCCATAAGCACCAGAACTTCCCCAGGTCATACTTTATCAACAACTCTACCACCTCGAGCTAATATTAACACGTGGCCCATGTGAGATTTGACAAAGTCAAACTTCCCTCAGGCCAACGGAGTTCAATCCTCAAGAAAAGCCACACGCAGACACACACACACACACACACACAATTTTCTCTGGAGCTATTGACAAAACCGTTCTTATGTACAGTAATGTAGAAAAGCCCTCATGAAAACATGCTGATGCAAGTATTATATAATTGATATAACTTGATATAAGGGCTGTCAGAGTTAATGCAAAATCGTTTTTTAACGCCACTAATTAATTTAACTGAATCGATCTTTCGGAGGGTGTAGCGCGCTCGGGTTTATTGAATATATATATATATTCACTCTAGCTATATAGGCCATCATATGAAATTAGAAAACCTAAGGAATCCATTGGTATCAACCATGTCATACTAGCTTGTCACAAAGGCGCTTAAATAACACCCCAAACTTGCGCTAAATTTCGGCGAGGAAAAATTGTCATGGCCATTTTCAAAGGGGTCCCTTGACCTCTGACCTCCAGATATGTGGATGAAAATGGGTCCTGTGGGTACCCACGAATCTCCCCTTTGCAGACATGCCCACTTTATGATAATCACATGCAGTTTTGGGGCAAGTCATAGTCAAGTCAGCACACTGACAGCCTTTGTTGCCTGTTGGGCTTGAGTTTGCCATATTTTTTATGCTAAATGCAGTACCTGTGAGGGTTTATGGACAATATTTGTCATTGGTTTGTGTTGTTAATTGATTTCCGATAATAAATATATACATACATTCGCATAAAGCAAGCATATTTGTCCACTCCCATCTTGATAAGAGCATTAAATACTTGACAAATCTACCTTTAAGGTACATTTTGAACAGATAAAAAAAAAAAATGGGAGATCAATTTGCGATTAAACATTTTAATCAATTGACAGCCCTACTTGTTACAAAAAAGTATACGTAGAGGAGAACTTACACCAGTGGTATTAAAATGCTTATTACAGATGAACACAATTTGTATCCAAAATTGTCCTTGCAATGCCATAATTCACTGAGTGCAGACTGGAGTCGAACAAACAATATTGCTCGCTGCTTCATCCGTCAAATCTGTCACTTGTAAAGTAGAGAGTAATTGGGTTCGGATTAGAGTGAACTCTGTTGATTTATGAAAAACACAGTTCTGTGTATCATTTTAAAACCTGGTCTTAAAATGATGTGTACCAAAATCATCAACCAAAATAGATTATTTTACATAAAAAGTAATTTATTTGTTTGTCGTAAACAAGGGAAATGCTTTCCGAGGAAGATCATTGCAAATAATGGTACAGATTCGACAAATGTAAACATGAGATCCTCTTGGCTATTATCATATTTTTCCATTGTTTAAAACATACACATATATATTTTTTCGCATTGAGATAGACAATCTGGCAACCTGTTCTCTCTGTCCTCTAACCAAATACATATTGGAATATGCTGTGACCTCAAACACAATAACATAAATAAATGGATAGTATATATATTCTGGCCAAATTGTAGTCCTCACTGAGAAATGGATCTGCACACACTGAAAATGAAAAAAAGGACTTGTTTTACACGAACTGTACAACCTTTCATAACACGAAGGCATAGACTTTTGCCATCAGCAAGGTCCGTTTTTTCCTGGAAGACTACATAGCCTACAGTATATCCTTTCATGTAACATCAAAAGTGAGACTGAATGTAATATCAATCCACTATATAGAAATACAAGCAAAGAAATATTCACAGTGTTTGTAGTGTTTTAATACTGTTTATTTTGTTGTAAATAACTTTGCATGCTGATTTTTGAAAAAAAAGGTTTTCCACCGTTATTCGAGCAAAGGTAAAAACATCAACAGGTTGTTTATGGAGATTTATTCTACTCAGAAATTAGAGGTGAAGGATAAGTAGAAAGGACAGTGTTATTCATTTAGGTGTGCATCTCCGGGGGCTGGGCTGCTTTACATTGCAAAACTCATTCCTGAGCTGGTAAGATTAATAGGAGTTCTAAGTGTCTTCAAATATCCCCTGTGGAGATTCACAGGGAGGTTTTTTTTTTTTTTTTTGCTTTGTAATTCACTGAAGCCTCACTTCTTGCCCTTAAGGACAAACAGTATTTTTTCAGGTGCTTTCAGCCTGGTAGCCAGTTTATGTTTGCAAATTGATTTCATTCAGCTGTAAAAACAGCTTTGATCTGTGAAAATGTCCTCCCTTTGTGATTTTATCCTAGAATAATGCACCACTAAGCACGTATTCTTAAAAAATGAGAAAGTAATTGGTTTTCTATTAGAAGAGATTCATTTATAGCACTCTGTGTTTATAAGGACATAAGTACAACAATGTTGAGTATACATGCAGGGTATTGAATCTCAATTTAAAGGCACCCAACTCTGGTGGTTGTTTTTTTTTTTTTTATTATTATTCTAGCTGATTAGACCTCTAGGTTGACATTGGGCAGTCACCAAACTAAATATACATACAAAATAAATAAAGTTGTCTTACTTTACAAAAAAACAAACAGTGGAGTCAGGGATTCATTAATCAAGC
This sequence comes from Sebastiscus albofasciatus, assembly GCA_916701655.1. NCBI lineage: Eukaryota > Metazoa > Chordata > Actinopteri > Perciformes > Sebastidae > Sebastiscus > Sebastiscus albofasciatus. Next base: position 16,046 of record CAKAOI010050362.1, read on the forward strand.
ATCCGAACACGCTCTAAATCCCTAGAAGAGGTCTAATCAGCCCAAACAGAAGCGAAGAGAAGGTTCATTTGTATGGCAACTTTTAAACATGAAGTTATTCAAAGTGCTTTACATGAGACACAGAAATGCAATAAAGCACAAATAAAACACAATAAAGAGGAACATAAATCATCATGTCATGTCATCATTAGTGCATGTGAGCGTGCCCCACTGGCTAGCTAATGGCCGCTGCTACTATCCACGACGGTCATACGGCGGTTACAGCTGATAATACGTAAACACTGTTACGGTACATGTCCACAGCCTCCGTTCTTTCCACGCTTCCCATTCATAGTCTATGTAAGCAGCCATGCAATGCATTCTGGTAGTGTGGCGGCGCGATTCGAGAGACGGGGCATCATGTTGGCCACTCCTCATTTGCATAAAGTTGAGGTCTAGGCTACTTTATGCAAATCAGGGGCATCTGGCACAACTCGCCGCCTCTGGAAATGATTTTCGTGATATCATCCAATCAGGTGCTTCGTCCCTTGTGTCTAGTGGCAGCCCATCAAGGTCAATCAGAGTCCAATGCTTGGAAGCGAGGCGATCCCTTGCGATAAAGAACGCCCCTGTGGACATGTACCACCGCCGTTGTTAGCGCTGTTATAGCACCATTGCCATGTTGAGAGCCATGTGGAGGCACTTAATACGCTCTGAATTTCGTATTGAGCACCTTTAAGGATAAACGGATACTTTATTTTGAATGTGCACTATTTTACTAGGCCTATTCTCAAATAGCAGCTTCTGAGGAGAATATTTCTCCTTGCAGTGGTTAGAAAATGTCTCACCTCAAATTGCCTCAGGAACTCATAGCTGTCACGTTCTGGCAGCAGGCATCATACCTTAATCCCAGATTAAGCTTTGAAGCAAGGTTACTCGGTGATTAATCTCAGCAGCTGTACATCATTTGGTATGCATCCATCAGTATTTACCTGTGACTTTCAGCTCCCCATCTGCACAACATGTGCTGTGAAATGACAGGATGGATTTTATTATAGACAAAAATCAAACTCATTAATGATACATCATTATGCATCCGCTTCAGTGTCACTTCTCCTTCTATACTTTGCTTTCTTGTCTAGACTCTTTTGAAACAAACATGACAATGAATACTTTTTACAATTGCAAAAGCAGGATATCGGTGGAATTTGTGAGACAATGCTATCTTTTCTTTTACAAAACACTGCAACTTGAGCATCTGCAACTTAGGCTGATTCAGACAGTGATACTCATACTCCCACTAACATTGTACTGGATGAAATAATTGTTCTACTTGATTGTCTTCCATGCGTAAGCAGACCTCTCGGGGCCAAAAGATAGTGAGCCACATCTGTACTGTGTTCACTCACAATGGCTGCCAATGGTCAAACTATCAAGCATCTCCATTTATTCTAAAGGTGTTTCTCTTCCCTTGCATTTTCGGATGATGCAGCTTCTCACTGAACAACCAGCCTCTTATTTATTTATTTGAGACAACCTGCTGCTGAAAATGTAAAATTCCAATACTTCCTCAGAAAATATCAAGCTACAGCATTGCAAAAGGACCAAAGTTGGTATAAGGGTAAATGTAGTCCAGACAGTAAATTAAACATCAGGTGTTCACCAAAAAGTAGCTGAATCATCTTCTGAGAATAGCAAGTTTTATGAGGCGGCCGATCCCGGGCCAATTCTCTCACATAAAGGGTCCCATATAATCCAGCCCAGTCACACAACAGATTGTGATGTATTGATTTGTGTACAGAGACACAAATTTCTCATTTTGATTTGTGCTGACCATCACAGAATCAATTTGTATGTAATCCACGTTATTGCAAACCGGGGAAGTATAAAGAGCAGCAGAGGAGGTCAGGGTGGGTCAAAAAACACCAGACTTTCGTCCAGGAAACCGCTGTTTGTGTCCCGTGTGAAACCAGAAGTCAAAGTTGACATATTTGTAACACAATGTCCGTACTTAAGTTACGTCACTTCCCGTATTAGCTAAACCCAAACCACGATTTTTTTCCTAAACCTAACTAAGTAGTTTTGTTGCCTAAACCTAACCAAGTCGATATTTTCCTAAACCTAACTAAGTAGTTTTATTTTGAAAAGATTGGAGTGGAAATTGACACGTTCATCACGTATTAATTGTTGGACAATCTTAGGAAAACGCACAAAAAATACGTTGTTGAAAGTCGTGCTGAGCGTCACGAAAACAAAGGGAAATTTGTGTCTCTGTACACGAATCAAATCGATTCAATTTTGTGACATTCAAGTGCTGTGAGACTTTTGTAAAATCACACCCTTCTTTCCTTTTTTATCATAAATTATTTTTTTTGTTGTTTAATGATTTAAAACTCTCACTACTGTATCAAAAAGGCAATACATTCATGATGAAGACAAAGTATTTTAAAATGTTATAATATCATGCAGTAGGATATGCATTTGATTTTTCCCTATACCTCACCTTCTCACTTTGCTATTTTGGTGAACTTGGTCATTTAGTTTAATTCAATTTTTCCTTTTAGATACTGAGTGAAAAGCTTGAGTACAAATGCCTGATTTCATAATTAATTTAGCTGCAAAAATTGTCCTGACATAGATATTACACTATAGGAATATCATAGGAACATTATACAAGGTTCGAAATGATAGGCTACTAAGTGAACTAGTGCCCAGCATGTTTTTAAATGAGTCAGTTGATATTGTTTCCCACTACTAATTTAAATTTTGATATGATAGACTGAGTGACAATCCTCAGATTTCTGTTCATAATCTCAAAGGTAAACATGATTTGTTTGTCTGGAGGTTGACGAATCTCAGTGACGAGCTGAATGAATCTATATAGGTCCCTTTGTCATCAGCACTGTTTTTCTTAACATGTTGCTTCTGGTAAAATGTTTTATGAATGGCCTACATGGCAAAGCCTTGTTATCCAACAGGACATAATTAGGCATACTATTGGAAATGTCCATTTTTGTCTTCATAAACAGTCATACTGATTACATTCTTCAGTGATGAATTGAATGTGTCCTACATATGATGTGAACAATATAATGAACGCCTTCTATAGCATGAATCTGAATTAGTTCTGGAGCTGCTCATGACCGACATATGACAGCCACGGGGGATAATTCATACACGTATGAATGCATGACATATAATCATGCTTACATAAACGTACAAAAAGACAAAGAGACAAACCGGGACTCACGTACACATCTTGTAATGGTGTCACCGTCAATCTGGTCAAATTCAGACTTGACTATAATCTTCAAAGAGATAATACATTTTTCCTCCTGTTTAATCAAAGGCAAACTATTCTCTTGGAACTCTTTCTTAAAAGCAATTTCTCCTCTTTTTTCCCAGTGTTGACCCTCTTTTGTGTAAGATACAGTAACACTAATTGAAAACCAGAGTCGGTTACCTCATCCACATTATTGCTGACCTAAATTCTAACAAGTCTTTTTGTCCATTCAAGCTTTGGTGCATAAAGAGACATCAACAATGTGGGCCGGATTGGATATTCACGGTCTCCAGAGGATGAATCCAAACGCTTTTGATCGACACCATGACTCCTTCTGGACTCATTTTCTTCACATAAAGAAGAATATCAGAATGTTAAGGGTATAACATTGGAATGAATGCATGTTGGAAACTTAAATGAAAATATAATCCCTAAGATCTTTAAGGAAATTTACTATGGACAGAGAGTGGGCTCAGAGATTGATTCCTAATGTATTTGGTGACCTCCTGAGTGTGGAGGATAGTCAACAGGTATAACAGCCATATTTTTTCTTCGTAAAATAGTATTATATTCCCTGAAATGACAAATACTTAGGTGTAGCACTCGAGCAGAAAATAGTCTCTTATTCTTCACCCCTGACTGCCTCTGTGAGCTTCTGTTTTTCACTCTGTGCATTAAGTTCTCCGCCACAGATAAGAATGACTGAAGGCTACAATTTCACTGCAAAATTTAAGGTGTTTGAGTGACAAAGAAAAATGTCCAATAATTAAGAACTTTGAGACATTTCTTCGCTAATCAGGGAATGACTTAAGGAAAGACATTTTTTTTAGAGAATAGCAAGAGATAGAGGTCTAGAAATGCACCCACATGAAAGCAGGAGAACATAATGTAACTTAATTAAAAGTGACAAGACGTGAAAAGGTCATTCTGTGTCTCTGTTTAAAAAAAAGTTTGTAATTAAGAACCCTGATTAAATTCTGGTCATCTCCTAAAGACCGTATGCTGCATTTAAAACATTTGCCAGTTTTACTGTGGAATCTAATTAGAATGACTGACTTGTGGATCAAGTCCAACTGCACGCCATGCTGCATTCACAATAATGGAAATAGAGGAAGAGGAGATTGGGCGGATCAAGTGAAGTGGGAGAGAGAAGGGTCTTTGAACAAGTAAAAAAGATGCGTGTGTTGGACCATATCAAAGCCCTCGGTTTATGTCTCTGTCTGGCTCTCTCGTATTTCACTCACTTTACTTCAGTATAATATTCTTCCACTGTTACCTCACCTCTGTCAGGCATTCGCAATTCAATCTAAAATTATGCCTAGCAGCAAAAATCTTCTTTCCTCGGGCAAAATCTTACCAAATAACTCCATTAAAAGTTTCTTGATGAGAAAATATGTCAGAACATCGGAGTTGGAGAATAGAGAAGTGCAGGTAAGCAAGCAATTTAAAGACAGAATTGCAGGAAGAGAATTGGGATGAAATAGATTGGGACAAAAACAACATTTCATCTGGAAAAAAAGAGAGAGAAAGACTGCAAATGTGTCACATAAAAGCGACAAGCATTAAAGCTCGCCCTACTGATCTAAGGGAGGGTTGTTATCGCTCACCGTGACACTGAACATCAAATAACGTCTGCTAATGCGCACAGGCTCCTAGTGGATTTATAACAACATAAACAAGGACGACAATGGACTGCTTTTCAAATTCAGGGTGAAACTGGCCCATCTGGAAGACTGCTGATCATTCTGTATTTAACTGTGCAATCGATGAGGACTTTATCGCTCTTACAGCTCAGGAGTACAGCTTCCTGTTATTTAACTAGATATATGGATCTTTATTAATTACAAAGTGCAAACGTTCAAAGCTTCTGTGTCCAAGTTGTGAAACAGTAACTGTGATCTGTGTTTCACACCTTAAAGCTTATAATAGACTAGATGTTCTTGTCTTTGTAAGAAGCAGGAGGCGGCATTTACTGTTGAGGAGGTGTTCCTCATTATCAGCCTCTATATGATGCCTTCTCACAGCTTGTTTTGAGTGCTGACTGATAGTGTTTATTTTTCACTCTCCATAGTAATGGCCATAATTTGGTAGTGAAGGATTTGCAGATGTCAGGGATGCTGAGGAATAGGGCTAAAATGTTTGCAAGGTGCTGCTCTGTGTCTGCAGTGGGCAGCTGTGATATTTTAGATGACGCTGCTTCCTGGACCACTGAATGAATCTGGTGTGTCTAACACAGGCGGAAATCTCCGGTATTGAAAAGTGAAGCCAACGAGGAAGTGCCTTAAAGCTGAAGTAGGTGAGATTGGAGCAAATATGATTAAAAAAAGTTATTGTTATAAAGCGGTTGCTATATCGTGACAGTAGTACATGAAACTGGTAACCTGAGAAAAATCATGTGCCTCTGTGTCCTCCGGTGTCCTAACGGCATCTCCAAGATTTCACAGACCGGAGGAAAACAAGCAGTAAGAGCTGACGTGATGTCTGCTGTCCATCTGCTATGAGAGCCAGCTGTCAATCACTCGCGAACTCCGACCAAACGGTCAAACTAGACAGCGCTGATCAAATATGAATCAATATTCTGTTACTGTAATGCCTATTTCTCGACTCAAATGTTTTCAGAATCATCTTGTAGTGCACAGTTTAGCTGTAAAATGAGAAAGTTTGTGACGCCGCCGCCATTGTGAAATCTGGTGAAGGAACGCCAAGTTCCGGTCACATGACCGGAGCACAGCCAATAGGAACGTTCTCTCAATAAAATGACCTGTGATTGGTCAAAGTCTCCCGTCACGGGCTAGATTATTTAAAGCCTGAAAACAGAACCATGAGGAGGTGCAGAAGTCTAGTTATCTCTCAGAACACTTGAATTACAATATGCTGAAAGGTTATTATGGATTTTTTGCCCAATGATGCCAAAAATATACTGCCTACTGCCACTTTAAGCTTGCATTCGTTCTAATAGCCAGCAGGTTTGCGACTCCTCTGGTTGCAAAACGAAGTTTGACTGTATAGAAGTCTATGAGATAATGAGCCTACTTCTCACTTGATTTATTACCTCAGTAAACATTGTAAACATGAGTTTATAGTCTCAGTCGCTGGTTTCAAGTCTTCTTCAATACACGATACGATGTTGATTTAGTAAATTATGGTCCCATTTAGATTCAAATAGACCATAAAGCAGGGGATGCTTTAGGGAGTGGCTACCTTGTGATTGACAGGTTGCTACCATGGCGTTGTCCGGTTTGGGTGTTGTCTGTGTTTTTGTAGTAGAACTTAATTGTAACATTTTGGTCGTCTAAAAATGTTTGATTCAGCGTTTGGGTGTACTTAGCTCCATCCTCTCGTGTCACTTCTGGTTGTAAAAAAACAAGATGGCAACAGCCAAAATGACGAATCCAAGGCTTCAAAACCATAGTCCACTAACCAATGGGTGACCTCACGGTGACTACGTCCACTTATATACATTCTATGGTCTAACAGGAGACACAGCATCCTCAAATGTCAAGCAGAGTATTTGTGTCTTCCAGTATTTCTGCTCCAAAGAAGACCGTGAACATAAATTTAAGTAATAAAGCGTGTGTGTTTTCACATAAATAAAAAGTGACAGAAAAAGAGAGGCATTTCTGTGGGAAGCAGAGGCAGACAAGGTAAGGGTATAATCAAATCTTGAGTACATGAGAAGTGAAATACACTGAGCTGAAAGGGGCTTTCTGTTCAAGAACTAACTTGAGCAGCAACACTAACAGTCTTCGAGGAGCTGCAGAGAGAAACAGAGCTGAGAGAAGCAGATCAACAATCATCCTATAGCTCCACAGTTCATTAAGACTTATTCTGTTGCACGCTGTTAGCCCAGTAATTCATTGAGGGGGACAGCTAGATCATGCCCTTGTGGAATAGCAGCACTGAGTGCATTTGGGAATGCAGTGCAACAGCAAGCTCCTGTCACAATAAGACTTGTCACATGATGCTTCCAGGGAGTACAAAAACCAAAACACAACTGCACTCAGCAGAGGTTGGAAGTTGGTAATGTAAAGGAGGCTTCTTTGTGGATACACATGGGCATGGGGCTGCATAGGCAATTGTGTTGGACTGAATGCAGATGAGTTCTCAAAGTCAAAATGGATATATACATATATTTAGGAATCAAACCCAGCTCCTGGAGATGACATTTATCGTATATGGAGCTAATTTGCTTTAGCAAGAATGTTTCAAGCAACATCACAGCTAGGTATACGTTCCATAGCGATGCTTTGTACCACACGCAAGTCAGGAAGATGGCATGGCGGGCGAACAAAGCACAGGACGTTTATAACTGAGAAAGGGCGTGGTTTTGTTTAATAAATTCAGTACGTCTGGTCTCACGCATCATGTTGTTAATATTTAGCCAAGGCCACAGTCTTTCCTTAATTTTAATCAAGTGTTTTGAGTGTCGAGGAGCTACAGACTAGGTGTGGAGAGACTGATGAGTGTGATCGCGAGATATGGAAGACCTCGAGGATTACATTGATGGACATTTTCAACCGACTTTGCACCATGGCCGATACAAAATCAGGACAAAATAAGGATAACTTCACTTCCACACCAACCAGACAGAACATTCTGAGGTCAGTGACATTTTAATCTCAATTGACAATAAACTATCTGTACTAGACACAAGAATAGCACTCCAGCAGCTCTGCGAAAGCCTGGAATTCAGCAAAGAACAAATATCCACACTGACAAAGGAAAACAAATCCCTCCATCACTTCCCTCACAACCCAGCTCGCCTCCATTACTAAAGAAAAACAGGACATGAAAGAAACAATACTCGATTTACAGTCACGCAGCATGAGAGACAATCTTGTATTTTCTGGAATCCCAGAATAAAAAAAATGTAATTCAGGTGACATGAGAGGAAAAGAAAGTAGACCGTGTTATTAGGAATATATTTAGAATTTGTAATTTCAGCTAATCTGTTATTTCTGTTTTGGTCACTTCTAACTTTATCCGCTGTAAGGACATAACACGGTCAGTTTTAGGGGTTCCCTATTTGCTTGTTTGCCAGCGTTGCCTACTTTCGAATGGTTGCCTGACAAAACTGTCTCATCATTCTGTTATTTTATTTTCCACAAACAAAACTAGAATTACCGTCTCACAGTCGTATGCCTCCGCCAACCAGTCAAGTTGCAGTTCTCATCCGTGTCTGCCCAAAATGTCAGCACATCATCAGTTTATCCTGTTAGACATTTGTGTGAACTTGTGATAATTAGCATTTGAATTCTTGAGTTTTAACCAAAAACGTTTAGAAAGGTCATAGTGACCTCTGTCCTCCAAAATCTTACCATTTCATCATCCTTGAGCCTAAGTGGATGTTTGTGCCAAATATTTAGAAATTACCTAAGCATTCCTGAGATATCACGTACACAAGAATTGATCGGACCTACGGACGGAGGGAGAAGATGAAAACATAAAGCCTTGGGCCATGGCTGTCGCATGTCAGGACAGATTTGCCAACCTTGAGACCTTAAAAAAGGGAGGATTTCAAAACCAAAGCAGGGGGTCTGCAGGTCCTCACCCAGAAAAACATGAGCTTCAGAGACTTTGTTTCCTGCATTCTGGTGACTTTAAAAGAGTGAAAATAACAAAATAATAAGTACACTGCAACAGCATTTTTATGTTAAACTTTCAATTTTACCTTTTATCTCCCAAGAAAGAAAACTGAATAATTCACCCCTCTGGTGTGACCTTGGTGTGCGAATCTCTGGCATAAACGCCATTGGCGTTAAGTACCACCGTACACCTCATCCTTTAGCGCTGCATCCAATTGTATTTATTTTTGCTCCTGCTTGAGTATTTCTTTCTCTTCGTACACTCCATTTTGCTCTCCTTCTCTCACTCACTGAAGGTCTTTCAGTCACAACGCGACAACGGCACTACTACGCTCTGAAACACATTTCCACGACGGCTTTTCGCTGCAATGAGCAAAGCCCAACTTTGGGCGCTGCACGCTGTGGCGAGCGCAGCTTAAACATGAGCTCAAACTGCGCTGTGTTGCGAGCATAGATTGCTCTCTTCCGCCGGTAAACAACAGTTGGTGTAGCTCTATTATCGTCCGGGTGGAAACAGTAGGGACACTGTTCAGTTCCAGAAACAGGCTAAGATAAAGACTAGGAGAAAAGAAAGTGTGAAAATTTGCCATAAATCTGGAGAAGTACGAGAGAATTGTGACCTCGGGAGGAAACCGGGAGAAGGCGATGAAAAATTGGGAGTGTTGGCAAGTATGTGTCAGGAAAACATACACACAAGATTATTTTAAGCAAGCAATATTGTAGGTTTCCTGGTGAGGACAGTCTCGGGAAATTGCATTGCTTATCTTTATCATTTGTTGAAGTTTCATGTACGCAGAAAACATCCCTTTACTGCAACCTTCATCTTGTTCTGTAATTGATAAGAGGCAAGAGGATTAGGGAGTGAAAGCAACCCTGAAACATTTCCTCATATCTTTTTAATCAAGGCAACTACGGTGGTCTGAGGACATAGTTGATTTCAAGTCAATTTCAGTGTTTTTTTTATGTATTTTCTCTTTTTCTATGTGTAAGTACACTCTCCTTGTGTCCGTATGTTGCATTGGCATATAGCCCACACTTCAAATAGAGCAGCCAGCTGACCAGCTGGGACGCAGGATGCACATACCATGACCGTGCCATTTCTCAGTATGTGAATACTGGAACTGCTGTTGCTGCTGTGCTTTACAAGCAAACCAACTGGCTGTTTGCCTGAGCAAGAACAGTGGTAGTTGCATAAGCAGGCTTGATGTGGGTAGAGGAGTCAGGCACAGATCCTGCTTTGTAATACCGAGATGTCTAATGTGTAATCGTCTTTGACGTCCAATTTGCTGTCTCTGGCACCTTTTTAAAGACGAAGAGAGGACTCCTATTTAACTCGGGGTTTTTTATATTGTGTATAGGTCTGTATATCCAAGAGGAGGTTATGTAACCGTCAACTCGTGTGATATGTTCTGTCGCGTTAATGTTTATTGGTGTGCACCATTCTAAACAACATACACAACGAGGAAGAGAAGCGAATAACACTGACAAAGAATGTGCTTCATTATTGACTTTGCGTGGGAGGCTTTGTGGCGGTTTCAGTTATTACAAAGTCGCTGAAACTTATCAGACACAACTGAACCAGAATAATAAAAAAAAAAAGAGATCAGGATGAAGGTTTCTGAGCAAATACAGCTTATTTTCCCCCACTCTCTCCTAAAAAAAGGAGCTCACTGGTGGTTTTGGCCCATTAAAACTGGGCACGCTTTACATTACTGCCAGCTATTTTTTCCAAAATGTACTTTTACATTTTTGGATTGATTTCTTTCTCCTTTCCTCGAGGGAAAATCAGGCCAGTGACCTTTCCATGGTGGAGAATGTCTTCTTAGAGAGTGGTTAGCAGTCTGAGAGTACACAAACCATGAAAAGTAGCTATTACCAACGTTGAGAGATATGATGCTGTCAGAGTCTTGCTTGCATAAAGGCTTAAATCCTGTCTGCTTTGCCCAGTTTCATTCCGGCTCATGCACAGTAATCTGTAATTGTGTAATGTGTGTGCTAATGTGAAGACTTCTGCCTGAAGCTCATCAATGATGTTGGCATGCATGCAGGAACCTATAGTGAGAAAAACATCCTCTGTGGCAAAGAAAATAAGGTACTAGTGTTGCCACGAAACTGAAATTCGATACAATACCTTGGAAAATATCAATATTCAATACTATTTTCGTACGACGGAATATTAGGGCCACATTGAGGGAAAAAAAAAAATCAGAGATTAAGAGAATAAAGCCATAATATTACGAGAATTAAGTCATAGGATTACGAGAATAAAAGTCATAATATTATGAGAATAACGTCATCGTCATCGCCACTTCTCGTGAAGTTATACTTTAGTAGAAGTTTCACAAATAACAAAATACTTAATCTTTTGGCACATCAGCACTACTACATCATAAGTGTCAGTTTCTTGCACAATCTTTTCAAGGTCCTGTGTTTATTCCAAAAAAAAGAACCACACAGACCTACGGGAAATTGCCTCTTTTGTGGAGAAGGAAATTACTTTTTTTCTCGTGAAGTTCTGACTTTATTCTTGTAATATTACGACTTTTTTTCTCGTAAAGTTATGACTTTATCCTCAGAATATTATGACTTTTTTTATAGTATGACTTTATTCTCATTAAATTACAACTTTTTTCTCGTAATATTATGACTTTATTCTTGAAATCTCAGATTTTTTTCTCCTCAATGTGGCCCTAATACTCCGGCGTAATTTTTGATAGCACAGGGAAAACTTGACACAACATTGAGGGCATAACATTTTACATTTGTATTAAACAGAAATAGCGGTGTGTGTGTGTGTCAACTCGCTGTCAAAGAGAAGAGAGAGCAGAAAGTGCAGCTGGTACCTGTGTATCGAGACTATGGAAAATGAGTATTGAAGTTTCAAATATTCAGTATCGATATAACACTAAAAAGGTATACAGTGCCATTTTGTGTGATCAAAATGTATTGGTTTTAATATAAATATATGCATTGGAAATTATTAAAGAAAATCACATAAAAAAAACATGAATTAAAAATAAAAAAAATAAATAAAAAAGAATAGAAATGATTACTAATAATTAAATGAATAAAAATAAATAAATAAAATAACTAGGAATACAGTCTCATTACAGCACCATCTTTGACCTGATGAAGGCAGGGTTCTTAACCGTACACGACCAGGGCTTAGGGATGGAGGTGGAATATAGAAGTCACGCGCACATACCTTTCATGTCTCTTAACTGATGCAGGGCTTTCGTGGATCTTCAGCTCTTTTATCAACCACAAAGCAAAAAAAATCTTCCCTCTTTGAGAACACTTAAACAAAGGTGCAGCGGGTAAAGCAATACCAAGATTGTAATGGAAGCTATCCAAGACTCCTTGACACTGAAGATCAAGAACTGAATACTGTGAAGTTCAGTGGGAAATGGAGGAAGAGGAAGGAATTCAAACTAACAGACGCCATGTGTCTTTGATTTTGCCTTAAAATGTATTTTTAGAGAATGATCATAGGGTGCACATTATTCAGCATTTAGCATTATTAACGGCATAAGCGGCATGGCAACATTGGTCTTTTGGTCCACCACTTTGGTCCAATTGGAAATCTCTCAATATATTGAATCCATTTCTCCTATGTTAGGTATGAATTTCCTTGGCTGGCACCAAGACAAACACCAGCTTGAGAAGCACCACTGTATAAAAACTCTGAGGCTGGCCTAGAGGCAAGAGAAATCATGTCAGTGATGGGGCATACATGTGAATCATCATTGCAGTCTTACTGGCATCCAAACAAGAGAAGATGCTGGAGCAACGTCCTTGCTTCTGGCACCGTGCAATTAAAACACACCTATCCAGAGTCAACAACAACACGGCACTTTCATCCACGAGACCGCTGTTTGTGCCCCATGTGTTAAATTTCACTTTCATGTAAATCAGCTGTACGTTCTGTTTCATTTTCACCTTACAAACGTAGTATATTTGAGCCCAACCATGCAGTTTTTTTCCTAAACCTAACTAAGTGGTTCTGTTGCCTAAACCCAAAGTGACGTGACAAAGCGGCAGTATGTAACAAGTTGGGACAAGAACGTGTTGGTCTGTGTGCCGTTTGGCAACCATTCAAGACTTAGCTTGGCTGAAGAATGATTATTTGTTATCAATAGATTATTGCTTTTGTTGTTTTTGCGTGTGTATTTTTTGAAACATTGCCAGGTATATGTATAAGCTACTTGAGGCTTATTGCTTATGTTATCTACAGTGATGTACGACTTGCTGCACCTCCCCAAAATGCACAACTAAATCAATACATGTTTCTAGTTTGAGAGGAATGAGATTTTGAAAATGATTTGCAGATTTTTTGCTGATGTGGTGTCACTGGCTTTCCAGCAGATAATTGGTGATTTAACAATATCTGGATGCAAGAGTAAGAACATGGAGTCTTTTTTGCTATTGCTTAACATTTTTTTGGAGCAGGATTTTGTGGTTGTCAAGACCCATAATTCCCAACTTCAGGACAGCATACAAGGAATATGTAGATGTAATCAATGGAAATGAATATGAATTCATGCAATAAAAGAAGTGATCAGAATGTTTTACTATCATTTGAAAGCATTTTCTCAGCCATCCAAACTCCTAGTTTGACTAACAAACATTTTCATTTTAAAACATTCATCTTCTGGTGATGTAATATAATACTGTAACCTGCCCAAAATCATTTTTACTTTATTATTATTTTCAGCCACCTCTCAACAACAGTAAAATCATCTGTCATCATGAGGAGATGTAAATGTGTGCTCTTAGAGCTGCTCAGTGGTTGTGAGGAAAAAATATCACAGGAGTGGATCTGTCAGTCAGAGGGGGCTGGAGTGGAGATAATCATGACTAATGGGACGGGATGGTTGAAGAAGTGAAAGTGAAATTAGCCACAAGGATAATGAGTCATGTCTCAATGTGACTCCGTTACGCCATGCCAGCACAGCAGCACCTTATGTCACTCCAAACACGGCTGCCTGTAGTTGGCAGCTTTGTGTTCACCTCCCGTAAGTCAGAGTGGACCACAGAAACCTTAGAGTGCTGAGTTTGCAGTTTTTCATATAACAACAAAGGTATGAGTTGTTCTGTGTTCATAATAACTGACCTTCATTACTGTCAGGAAGTGAAAACCTGATTGCTTTTCTGACACTGAATACATCAAACAATCCAGCTGACGGAGGTGAGTGGAATATGCTTGAACCACTTTACTATATAGACCGTCAATTATGATGTAATTTTGTTTTATGAATCAGGTACCAATAAAGTACTTAAAAACAAGACTATGAGAGTATTTGGTACGGGGTGCAGCACTGGAAAACAAAAGTTTGGGAAAGTGGTATTCTGGCATTCTGCAGAACCTATCAAGTAATTAAGGTACGGTATTTTGTTTCCCAGTACTGCACCCAAAATGGTACCTAGTATTTACAATAAATTATAGAGAATCATTTATTTTTCCTTTCCTTTTAAAAAGGCCAATTGTTTAGTTTTTGTACCTGTACCTACATTTAAAGTAGCACTAGAAACTCATAAGAATTTGTATGGTTTCATTTATTTATTGTAAGACAAGATGTCATATTATTATGGGAGGGTGTCTGTGAGGGTTGTGCTTGGGTATTGTAGGCATTTCCCTTTACATAAAAGTCTCATTGATAACATTTTTATCCTGACGAATATAAAATAACAAAAAAAAACCTTAGAAAGGTGCTGGATAAAAGTAGGCTTTTCCTGAAAAAAAAATAGATCATTGTGAGTTAATCATTTAAAAAAAATGTTGGCGGGTCCAAAATGAATGTTTTGTTTATCTCTGCGGAAGATATCAGACGTTTGGTTCCCACTTCTAACAGGGCTTGTGAGCCTTGTTAGAAAAAGTAAAACGATGTCGATATCACGTGGTATCTCTGTGCCGTTAGTGTGGAAAAAAAAACGGATAAATGGCCGAGATTGACGTTAAGCGCCTGGCAATGACTTGTTGTGAAGTAAATGCAATGAAACTGGGTGAGGGAGAATGCGACATCTAGGGGCTACATGTTATCAATAGCACCTTTAAGCAGTATTTTGAAGCAATTTACTTTAATCCGTTAAAGGTAAACTGCTTTACAAAATGTAACATGACACGGCTGAAACGGACAGGGGCTTTAATGTGACAAAAACCAATGCGCTTACAATGTTTACAAGAGAGTGTGCATGTCTGAGTGCTGATGTACATGTGAAGTAGCACAAAAATAACTTAAAAGAAGAATTCCTTAACAGAGTACTGTTTTCTGCACAAAGGACACATTTCTCAGTGTCATTACAGAAAGGTTGGTAAAAGAACGGCTGTTGTTGTCATGTTACTGTTTTGTTCTGGGTCGCAAAAGCCACCACTCTCCTCCACTCAGTTATTACAGTACTTTGCTAAAACACATGCTGCTGCTAATGCCACTACACACTGAATACCAACTGGGGCACATCAAGAGACAATCAAATATAACGGGCACACAGTGGGAGCCAACGTGGTTGTACAAATACTGCCTCTATGATTACATTGAATTGGACTGGAAGGAAAAAAGCTGGAGGGGAGTTGTTTACTTGTCCCTTCCCCCCCCCCAAAAAAAAAAAAAAACACATGGAAGCACACAGACGTGCAGTGTACACACACATTTCGGAGCTATAGACTTCATTGCTTTGTCACCATTCCAGTCAAATGATGGGCATAAATACACCCTTCTCTGCTAATCTTGACCCACCATGTCCCTAGACATGTTGTCAAAACCTTAAATCCTTTCAAATGTCATTATAGATAATAACAGACATAATACCAATGCAGTGAAAACTGTCAGACACAAGCTGTGTGTGTGTGTGAGAAACCATGAAGAAGTGTTATTAGCTTGATAGACTGAGCTGGGGGCTTTTTCCAAGAAGTTATCTGTAACTTTGCTGAGGAAAACTCTTATTACATGAGTCCACATGTTCCGTATTTGAAGTCCTGGGTTTTTCTGACATCACACTGCAACAGCAACAAAAGTATGATTCTTACAAGTAGTCTTGTCCTCACTTTTTCAAAGAGTTTTACAACATGTTACACAAGGTAATAGAACAGCATGTTCTCTTTCCCAGGGCGTAAATTACTTCTGCTTTGTTGTGTGATACCAATGCAAAAAGGCAACATTTAGCGCCGGTGTGAGACGCACCGGGCTTTCATTTGACTACAAAGTAAACCCATTTGCCGCAACAATTAATGCTCATAGAAAGTGCTGCGGTGACGTAGTTTAAAGAGCAAAAGAGACACACAGGGTGGGCGGAAGGTGTAGTGGATGTACCCAACAACACAGGGCTTTCATCCAGAGGGACGGCTCGTTCATGTCCTGTAAATTAAGTTTCATCTTCACGTTAGAATCAGCTGTCCGTTTGCGTCCTGTGACGTTAAATCTCATTTTCACTTTACAAACGTTGTAAATTCTAAGCCCAACCATGATGTTTTTTCCTAAACATAAGGGGTTTTGTTGCCTGAACTTAAGCAAGAGGGAATGTAATGTGTACAACACAGAGGGAAGTCTAATGTAGGCTATGTAATAAATAATAGAGCTTATCAAATGTATGCGGATGTGTGTAGCCTACATATTACCCTCTAAATAGAATACCATGCGAGCGAGCGTCAGCGACACAGTCATGCAGCTGCCAGGAGGGAGATCACCTGAAAGATTCCTACTTGCTGTTAGCTATATTGTAGCCTGTCATTTCCTCTAAATATCACAGTATAACAGTATGATCACATTCAATCTGTTTTGGTTAGAAATATGTAAGTTTATTGAAGACATTTTAAAAAAAAACTCTGTATTTAAAAGCAGAGCGAATCATACTCGGGAAACCTCCAATTGGTCTCGGTAAAAATTAACGTTACTTATTCAGAATACTCAGAATCACAGCACTGAAGCAAATAACAAAAGGGTGGAAAAAAAACTAAACCCCCAGATTTTATAAAATGGAAAAGTGTAATTCAAGAAGTAAAAGTTATGGAAAAGGGAACTCACAAAATAAGGAAAATGGAGGATGTTTTTGAGAAGAGATGGAATCTAACAGAAGGAAAAATATAGTTACATGGGTTAACACGCAAGCACATATACATATGCTTGGAGGTGACTTGACGTTAAGGAGGATGCATGTGTGTGCCCATGTAAATGATATTACTATATATATTTGCGCTATATTTGACTTTTTGTCATTATTGTTATTTCTTTTCTTGGTTTTGTTTCGGTTTTGAATGTTGATGTTGTTTTCTCTAGTGTACTTGATGGGTTTGCCTGTAAGCTCATCTACTTAAAAGTTGGTTTATAGACTGTTATAATTACGAACAGTGGATTGCATATATGAAAACAGCCTTGAAAAAAGGGAAACAAAGTATAAAAAAAAAAAAAAAAATATATATATATATATATACATACATATCACAGTATAAAACCTGTGTTTTCTGTTTCAAAAGTACAAATGTCGGAAGATAGCAAGTACTACTCACCAATCTATGAAGAGGTTACGTCTCCAGTCTGATTTCCACTACACAGCTGATAGGTAGCCTACGTGGCTTTGTTTACAACGAATCTTCTTATTTTGTTGGTTTCTTATTCTGTCAATGAGAAGACACAACAAGGTTGATCATCATTACAATAAATTATTAGTTCTGTGTCATAACAAAATATAGATGCATTTCTAGGGGGTTCAGTGACCCCCCATGAACCAACGCAAACTGCGCCTTTGGTGGTAGGACTGTCTCATGAGTTGAGGCACATTCAACCCTGATCAATGGATGGCATTCAACAGACAACCGAAGGGAAAATCACAAGTTGGAGTGAGGCGTTGAACACGGGATGGAGTGGTGTATATCACAATAGGAGCAAACAGTTGGAGCCTGAGGTTCTCATCTGTTGGGTTCTTCAATACACTGAAGTTGCATTCAAGCAAGCAGCCTGAGACATCACCATATACTACAGCAAAAATTAACAAAATCCATTACTTTGGATTCTCTTTTCATGTCACACAGAATCTGGCCCGCTTGTTGAGGCACTGCAAGGTAAATTGTCCTAATAAAGTAAAAGTGCAAGTCGCAACAAATTTGCAAAAACTATTGTTGCTGTCAGAGAGATCAGTGTAAATACATGAGACCGTAAAAAAAGAGGAGCATGTCTCTCCCCCTAGAGGGACTAAAAGGAAATAAAGAGAATTAAGGTAAACAAGAGAATTTAATGGCTTTCACAGAGAGGAAATCTGACTTGAAGCTGTTGTTTGTTTAGCTTCACAAGCTCAGAAAACAATTTTAGATATACCACAAATACACTCCTCTTCACCACTGGAGGAAAGTGGCTGGATGCCATTCCTTTTGTTGTGCAGAACAGCAAAGGGGTGGGGGAAAACACAACATTTCTGCATTCAAAAATCCTACGTTGCCAACACATTCACTTTCCTTCACCCTGTGTGCTTTGTTTGATAGAGATATTTTATTCATGTCCAGAGGATAATTGGGGATTATCGGCTCTAAGCTGGCATTTTGATGGCTTTTAAAGAACACCGATTTGCTCTCAGACAACCAATCGTGCGTTTCTAAGTATAGTTTTATGATGAGCTTATCTGCAAGAGAGGGAGTGAAAACAGGAGAGTACGTGGTAAGAAAGGGAGTGACCTCAAACTGAAATGACGTTACCCACCCATCTCTTTTTATTGGGTTGACTATTTAAGTAGTTATTGTCTTAAAGTTGCTAGATTTGCTGCATTTTTTGGTTTGTCCTCA
Source organism: Sebastiscus albofasciatus (assembly GCA_916701655.1). Classification (NCBI taxonomy): domain Eukaryota; kingdom Metazoa; phylum Chordata; class Actinopteri; order Perciformes; family Sebastidae; genus Sebastiscus; species Sebastiscus albofasciatus. The sequence goes on from CAKAOI010050362.1 coordinate 34,659, forward strand.
GTGAATCAAATCTAGGGGTATCATACTACATGTATGATTTTGAAGGTGTAGCATTGAACTTTTTTCCTTTTGTTATAAGTTAAGATTGTCTCTGGTTATTTATGTTAATGTGATTTTGGTTTGTGTTGGGTTTGGTTTCTTTTATATTATCTCATTCCGGTGTTTCCTGTTTTATTTTGTAATTCACTCCTCCTGTGTCTTGTCTGGTTTTTCTACCTACCTTTGTTTGTTTTCCCTCCTTTTGTTGATTGTCTGCCCTGCCCTGATTTGTTTCACCTGTGTTTAATCACTGTCTTGTATTTAAGCCTGTGTGTTCCCCTCTGACCTTGTCGGTTCGTTTGTCTCTCCAGCCCCGTCTACCTTGTCCTCCGTGTTACTTGTTACCTCCTGCCCTGATCCTGGTGTTCCTCGTGTTTCCCTGGTTGGTGTTTTTTTTGGTTTTGTTCTTTTGTACTTTGTTCCCCTCCCTGCCTTTCGTTGTTTGAATTTTTTCAGCTTGTAATTATTAAAGCTTGCTTTTATTTTAAACTACTTTCCTGCCTGTAACTCTGCGTTTGGGTTCCCCGTTAAATTCACGCACCACATGACAGAAGGAGGCAGAGGAGCTCGTATGATTGGCCATAATTGATAACATCCTCAAACAAACCAACTGATGATGTACGACGATGTACAATAATGTAATTTATATTAATTTATGCATAGTGCACTCGTCTACACGTTGCACTCAAAGAACATCATTATGTTGCAGCTGAGTCACTTTCTTTCATATTCTACTATAACTAATTATAATAGCATCAGCTGAATATCAGAATCACATTCACAGAAATATTTTTTATTCGCCAGATTGACATCACAAAAAAAACAAAAACACATTCATTTGAATATTTTTTTAGCGCCACTGACTGAAAAGAGGCTGACTAATTCCCAGGTTTCACGCCTCGATATTCAATTCAGTGCAACTATGAGTAGAATTATTTGAATAGCAACATCCTCTTGTTGGTTATTTTACTGTTTAATTCATTACAGTTTCTAGTGTTGCTTCTCATTGCTTGTCATTTTTTTTTCCTACAAGGTGGGCGCGTGAATGAGTAATGAATAAATTGTAACATTTCTGTTTTTGCTATCCCACCCCCATACACTATTCTCCATCTTAAACCATTAATTCGGCGGCCCATTGTGTACAGTCCTGACAAGTTATAAAACTCATTTTTCTCCACCACAATGGGCTCTCTCGATTTGTCTCTCCCTCACTCTCTCACTCACTCTCGCTGGCTCCCACTCCTGTTGGTCTCCAAAAAAATGTCATACTTTCAGAAAGTTTGATGTTGTTCAGAGTTTTAAGTTGCTCAGCCGTTGCTGTCCTTGTTATTTGTACCCATCCATTTATTCTTCAAAAGAAACACTGAACTATTTCCCAAATGTTGGGGGTGACTGACGAGGAAAACAGGAGACACGACATAAAAGGAACAATTGAAGAGAGGTGAGAGAGGTGAAAACAGTCTTTGTAAATGTGTGATTTTCTGGATGGGTAAAAAAGCCATCCTCCAAAGTAAGGGCAGTTATGAAAGACCCCAAATTTCATGGGTCCCCCTTCCACCACATGCCTTCTTTTGACCTCACTTGCAGTTCAGCCTAAGGTCAAGGATGATGTTTTTTTCACATTGGTCCAAGATGTTGAGATTCCAAAGATGCAAGATTTCTCAATACCGACTGTGGTACGGGGTATTCAAGGTTCACAGCACAGGATTTTTGTAAACTCCCTGAAATATTAAGTAGCATCACTGGTCAAAAGGTGGAGTGAGGGTTAAAAGCAAAATCTTTTTTAGCCACGCTTGGCTTTATAAGTTATAGTGAACAGCAAATAAAGGATGGATTGCCATGACATTTTGTACAGACATCCATGGTCTCCAGAGGGTGAAGCCTGATGACCCTGTCAATCCCTTGACTTTTCAATCAGCACCAGCATTTAAATCTGTCCAATACTTTGATTCATAACAAAATACCAGCAAAACTAATAATTCCATCAACCTCAGCTGTACTTTCTGCTTAGTACTAATTAGGGCAGTAGTTCCCATATTTTCCTTGAAGCCGGGTGGACTTGTATCTAAGAAAAATTAATTTTACAAAAAGTATAATACTAATAGCCTGATCTTTATCTGCAGAATGTGGCTCACTAAATAGCAAAGAAATTCTTTTAAAATAATTTTATATACAGGCTTTTGTATAAAATATCCAGTAAGTGTGTTATTGTGATTTTAGTTATACATGTGCAAATCTAATTTTGACAACCTCAGAGCAGACAAATCCTGGTGCACTCCCAGTGATCTTTGGTGCCCACCTAAGGAGGACCCAGACCCCAGGTTGGGAACCAGTGAAGTAGGGAATGTTAGTATGCTAACATGTTAAACTAATGAACGTTCACCTGCTAAACATCAGCATGAATATTGTCATTATAAGCATGTTAGAATAATGATGTTAGTATTTAGATCAAAGCACTGTTGAACCAAAGTGCAGCCTCAAAAAGCCACTGGCACGGCGGTATAGACTAGTGTTGTTCAATAATAGTCTTTAAAATGACACAATATCCACCATACCCTAATTTTAACAAACCTATTCATAATCTAACATTGCTTTACATGCATGATATAAATAGCTGAGTTATTAAGTCATTGTCGGAACAAAAGAATCCCCATCAGAACATTTTAACACTGGCGCTATCACAATATATCTGAAAAAAAATAAAATCTCTATTCATAAAGTCTCTATTACACAGAAAAAAATAAAAATATTTATATTTTTATCAAAACTGTCATATTATATGTACATTGTTTCTTGGTGTTATAGCAACCCTACCCTAATCAGCTGTGTATTTGCTCTCCTGAACACAACAAACGCCATACCGCCTGTGAACAATTTTCTTGAATCACTCACTCAGTGAGTCCCTGGCTGCACGTTTGCTCGCAAATTGAGAGCTCAACTGAACTGAGACATGAACAACTCTTTTCAGGAAGTGATTCGGTTCAGTTCATTCACCCAAAAGATTTGTTTTTTTGAACAAAACATTCGGACGACTCATCACTAGTCGTCTCCCATCTAGGGGGCCACTAGTTACCTCGGCCAAGGCAGGAGGTTATGTTTTCACCGGCGTTGGTTTGTTTGTTTGTTTGTTTGTCCTTTAACAGGATTACTCCAACAGTCCGCCATGGATTTGAATGAAATCTTTTGAAGGGGTGGGGTGTGGCACAATGAACAATACATTAGATTTTGGTGGCGATCCAGATCATGGTCCGGAATCAGGAATTTTTTTCAGGATTCCGATCAGCCAGAACATTAATACCTCTGAGTATAACACAGGCGCAGTGTCACTGATGACACGTTGATGACGCATGACCCCGCCTCTTTCCTTCAGAGAGAGAGACAGAGAGAGAGCGGGGGGGTAGAATCGGCGTTTTTTCACATTAAACTCGGTGCAACTACAGTTGAGTTTGACCAAAGCACACTTGGTGATTGTTGGAAAGAGTAACGACGACGGTTGAGGTGAATTTTATTTTGTTTCTGTCCAGTTTGAATTAGGTGTTTTACGATGCTCCGCTACGTACAGCTGATCTCAACATAAACACAAATACACGTGGATGATGGCGCAAGCTGAACGGAGAGGGGTGGGGCGGAGGTCTGCGCTCTCCGAGTGCCATTCTAGTTAGCTAAAGTGTTAGTCCTGCATGGCGTTTCATTCTAAAACAGGAAATGTGCCCACTTCTCATTTGTTATTCAGTAGGAAGGCTTTGAGGGACAAGAGCAGACAAGTTAAAAGGATGAATTGGGATTGAATTCCACCCATCTGGGATTTTCAGAGGTAGAGTTCTCAGTCTCTACACCTTAAAAAACACTTTCTAAGCAAGAATCTGGGAAGAAAAAAAAAAAAAACATATGCTGCTAGATGGCTCCAGGTTATCCACCCCTTCCACCAGATCTAACACTGCTCAGCTCCGGCATGAAGTGTTACAGTTTTCCAATATATTAATAACCATATATCAACTTGCTCCCATAAGACCATCTTCATGCTGTCTTTAAAGTCATTAGATCATTCAGATCCAGATCTCTTAGTACCACGATCAATACTCTGAAGTGCATGTTCATTATCTTTTGTCAGAAGGTTGAGAATGTGAAAGTAGTATAGGTTACACTCTTTGTTATATTTAGCGGCAGTAGATTGAAGTAGTCTCTAAGGGCTCTAACTGGTTTGTAGTCTGACAATCTGTAAAACATGCCCAGATTTTAATAATGCATTGCCTCTAAAAATCACACTCGTTCACAAAGATAACACTGCGCTCACAGCAAAACGGAGCTGTGAAAGCGGCTAAATGAGCAGTGCAGAATGTGTGGTCACACACCCCCTCGAGGTCAGCGAAACACACAAACGCACACAATACAAATATCTAGACGTAGAGTTGACAATTAAGTGTTCTGGTGCAATATGCTGCAAAAAGTGCAATTTGGTGCAGGTCACTGGGGTACCCATGGAGCCTTCAGCGTGGATCTATTAGTGTGTGCAGGAGGTGCAGGGGGCACCCGCAGTTCACAGCCCTCTTTTCCTTCTCATCACACCAAACAGAACAGAGTCTACCAAGAGCAAGTAATTCATTTTCTTCCATTATTATTTAATTGTGAATGAGAACAGTTCACCTTTCGGTCTGGAACACTGGGAAGCCATTACGAGCTAAAATATACTTATCGCCCAAATGCCTTACATTTTGTTCTCATCATTATTTGTGGGCAACTAGATGAAGTAGTCACGGAGATGTTACTTTCTGTCAGAAATCCTTGAGATTTCCACAATTCCCCCGGGGGGTGGGGGGGTGATGCTGCCGTTATCAAATGGAGCAATGCAGCAAGGTCCCGTTACACTTTGATACAACACTGGCAGAATACTGATAGAAATCTTCCTTTGGATAGCCATCACTCCTCTGAGCCCCAATTTAAGTTATAAAAGGTCATATGACTGTGAAGTTATCAATCATCTAAATGCATTGCAGAGTGTACAGGGAGTAGTCATAATAAATTAATGGGAGAGCTCATTTTATGTGAAGGAAACGCAAAAAATGACAGATGGACAAGCTGTTTGGATAACAGCATTTTGTGATACTAATGTGATGCTGATGGAAATAGATACTGCTACCACCTATTGTATTGTAATTGTAATATGTATATCAACAGGTTTATCTTACATCCCTGAAGAACATTTCTACTAAATGCATTAAACTAATTATCAGCATTTTCTTAGCCCATTAGATATGAACAAAGACGTAGCCTCCGGTTAGAAAATTCAAACAGATTTCCCAGTTTATTCTTCTGATCTGTGCTAATTACAGTTACACGAAGCCTTCCCGCTCTTGAAGCTGCAGACAGACAAATGATTCAATTCCTTCAAGAATTAATTTATGCATTAGAAGTCCAGTGTTGTGACATAATGTCTTACAGGAATAATGTTGCTCGTCTCTAAAGGATAGTGTAAACAAATCATTTAATTGGAGTAATAGACTCCCATTCGCCAGAATTGCCAATTACTTGTGTAATATTTCCCTTTTATCTCTTTATCCCAGTGCAAGCGTGAAAAGCTTTCCGGTTAAGTTCTGCTCTGAGACATTAACCACTAACAAGCACAGAGGGCAAAACAAGGCTGTCATCTGAAGGCCAGATGATATCAAGCGATCAATTTATCACATTTTTCAGACATATCGTCTTTAGCTAGTTTAGTTAGTGGCTCACCTTGAAAAGAAGAAAAACCGAACGAGAAGATTTCTAGATTGTATTGTCGGTTGAGTATGTATTGACCAACCCAGTGGCAGACCCAGGCTGTATGAGGGACAGGGGCATAAGAAATAAAAAGGGCACCAGCTGAATGCGGTGGGGCAACACTGCGCAAAACGTTTTCTAACATGTAGGGCAGCCTATATGGCACTGCATCATGTTTTCTCCTTTTTAAGGCCACCCTAGAGGGCACTGCATTACGTTTTCTCCACTGGAAGGCCACCCTAGAGGGCACTACATCATGTTTTCTCTATTTGAAGGGCACCCTAGAGGACACTGCATCATGTTTTCTCTATTTGAAGGGCACCCTAGAGGACACTGCATCACGTTTTCTTCACTGGAGGGCACTCCATCACATTTTCTTTACTGGAAGGGCACCCTAGAGGACACTGCATCATGTTTTCTCTACTGGAGGGGCACCCTAGAGGACACTGCATCATGATTGCTCTATTGGAGGGGCACCCTAGAGGGCACTGCATCATGTTTTCTCTATTGAAAGGGCATCCTAGAGGGCACTGCATCATGTTTTTTCTACCATAGAGGAGGAGGAGGAGGAGGAGGAGGAGGAGGAGGAGGAGGAGGAGGAGAAGAAGAAGAAGAAGAAGAAGAAGAAGAAGAAGAAGAAGAAGAAGACTTCATTAATCCCTGAGGGGAAATTCAAAGGCACTTTGGCTGCAGTTTGTTCAAACATGGGAGCACCAAGGGGGGCGGTCACCCACCCCTTGTGTTCACCAGTGGACCAACAGATGGAGTTAAAATACATGTACATGCTCATCATACATACAAAACTGTGACAGATGTGTGTACAGTTCTTCATGTGTTTGTGATGTGGCTGCAAGAATCTATTTGTATTTGAGGGTTAAGTGTATTCATTATACAAATAACTTCATTTAACTTTAATTTTCAACCTGAGCATGTTTGGAATTAATTAATAAAAGAGAAGTGTATTCAATAGAACATTGATTCATCTTTCAGTCTCGCTTGTGTTTGTGTGCTCCCTTGGTATATTTCTTCCTGGATGATTTAGATCATCAGTGACGTAATCTAAAATCAAATGAGTTAATTATCTGCATCTTGTTAGTTAGTCCCGACTAAAAGGATAAATAAGCACTGCAGCGATTTACGTCTGGTGCGAGTATCTGCTTTGCACTGGAGGTTTTCACCGCAAAAGCTAACAGCGCTGACACCGACGACTCACTCTGTGTGGCTTCCTGTTAAAAAAAGGTCATCCTGTTCTCTGTTTCACAGTGTCTACCTCACTCTTTAACCTCAGCCGACAGTCTGCTGCTCTGTCTGTCTTTTGCTGAATCCCTCAATGGATTCAGCTTGATTGATCGTAATGAGTTTGGGGAGCTCAAACATGGCTAGAGGTGCCCTGGGAACGGCCTTCTCTCTCCTGCTCCTTGCCTCTATTATACAAGGTAATCCTGGACCACATGTGCTGTGGCTCATGTAGCGATGGAATATTCACCATGGGTTTGAAATGTGTATTGGCTTCTGGTGTGACAAGCTGCCTCGGTATAATGCTGTGATTGTATCTGCCTGCATCCCGGCGGATTGCAGTCTGTAATATCGACTTCAAAGTGCAAGTGATTTTTGTCTCCTCACTATTCCTGCTTCCAATGCTATCTGATGTGCTTGACAGGGCTCCAGGATGTTGAGGTGTTCCATAATGAAAAGATGGAGGCGGTAGAGGGCCAGAACGTTACCTTAACCTGCACTGTAAAAACCAGTACCGACCTCAAGATCGCCAATATTGAATGGAACAAGAACAAAAACACAAAGCTGGCTCTGTTCGCCCGAGGTTTTGGGTTCAATCTGTTTTGGCCTAACGTCACAATGCAGATTGAGAACAATATGACGGTTTCGCATCTACACCTTTATGGGGTAACAAAACAGGACAGTGGTGTCTATAATTGTGACTTTACAACTTTTCCTCTGGGGTCCTTCAGGAGAGAAACAGAGCTACAGATCAAAGGTAAGACGAAGCCACACCTATACGTCCTGCAGTTTTCACAGGATTTCATATTTGGATAGAGATGTGCAGTAACTTTCCATCTTATTGTCCAATGCATATATTTCATGTTACTACTGATTGCATCAGAGCTCTGCTCCTCTGCTAATCTCAGCAGTTATTTCCTTCTGAGCAAATGTATGTAATAATTGCAAGAACATCTCAGGGCTTTGTTCACCATGAGACGTAGATGTATTTTCTTCCCTCTGTTTGGCCTATTTCTTCCCCCCCCCATCAGTCACTTGTCCAATGACACCCTTACCCTCTTTTCAGCTGTAAGCAAGCTGAAGGGGTGTTATGAACTAAATAGAGGCAGAGGACAATTACAGGAGGTGCTGTTCATGTGTATTGCGTCTAACAGTAATCTTTTTTTCGTTTGCTGCATTCAGATGTTTTTTACATAAGCGTCATTGTGTTGTCAATCCAAACTAATCTCACATTTTCTCTCTGTTAGATGATGTTAAAATAATGTGTGACGTGGACGCCGTTGTCGAGGTCCACACGGGAGAAAATGTGACCATTCGCTGCCGAGCGTTCCCTGACGCAACGTACAAGTGGGCCAAGGTAACCGAGATTGAATGAATTTCATTTCATTCATCCAACATCAGGATGAGTCGATTACCTTCCGACATCAAAACCTACAAAACAAAAAAGAAATCTCCTCAAAAATGAAAAGGTATTTATATGCTACGTAATCTTGTTTTGCCCTAGAACAAGACGCTGGTGTCAGAGAATGAATCTCTGGCGCTCTGGTGTGTGACTGATGCTCACACAGGGGTTTATACACTGACTGTCAACACGGGAAACAAAAGTCTGCATAAAGAGTTTATCGTCACGGTGCTAACAGCAACCACAAGCTTAAGGACAGGTGAGCCTCTCCATTTCTCTGCCGCTATTTCTCTCTTTGTGTCGCACTCAATTTCAGCATTTCCTCAGGGCTGGATTAACAATCTAGTAGAGGGCCCGAGAGACTGAGTGACTTAATAAACTGCACTGGACCAAAGAGCTGATACTTGACTTTTGTTATTATACTGGAGCTCACTCAATTTTAATTTTTAATTAGCTGAAAGGAAAGCGAGAGATTCAAAGGATTTTGAAGCTGCCAGCCATGTTATGAGAACGCACCAGTAGCTGAATAAATTGGGAACTACAAAACTTTAAGAGTGAAACTCGTAATTATTTGCTGCAAATCAATTGCCCCGTGGGATGAGGGTGAATACTGAGCCAAGCTTAACTAAAACAGTATGCACAGTTTTAAATTGTGCTGTTGTCTGCCACCACTGGTGATGTGGCTGCTGCGAATGGGCTGTGCTTAAGCAGGAAATTTAATCCCCGGCTGTGTATGTTCTCTTCCTGTATACGTGTTTCTCACGAGAATTTCAAAACACAAAGCCACACAGACGTCAGAAGTCTGACTTCCTGTTCTTCTTTTCTGTCTACTTTCACACCACAAGAACAAACACACTCAGCAGAGTCTCAACATGAATCGTGACATGGGGTGAGAGCACAATCTGTTGGACAGATTGGAGTAGTACAGCCCAATTAATGAAGGTTTGTAAAGTACTGAAATAAACTGCTTGAAACATGTTGTATTAGAACACATTGCATCGCAGCATTGGAGTGCATTTAATATGCTCATAGGGGATGTGAGCTGAGATTAATGATAGATCTGTCCTGGTGTACAGTATGTACGGGTAGAAAACAATTAGTTACGGATTAAATGTACCTATTAGTTAAGAAGACAAATACACCCTACTGGTTAATTTGCAATTCATGCCCACACCTTTGCCTGAGTAATCTGTGCCCATGGTTTCACAGTGTTGAATGAGCCTTATTTTACCTATTGATTATGCACAGAGCGTCCTCATAAATGCCAACTTGGTCCATGTTTTAATGATAACTCACTGTGCACTGGGTATTTTAAAGTTTTGTAGTGTATTACTTAGTTCTACATTCAACTTTCTAATGTGAAGCTTGTTAAAAGGAATAGTTCAACATTTCGGGAAATGCACACAAAAACCGAAGCCGTAACATCGACAACTCGCCGCTTTGTGTTTGGTTATGTGCCGGACTATTTCTTAGCCGTGAGCAGTTGCCAGGCAACCAGCAGACACTCGCAGGAAGTGAATGCACCTGGTGAAGAAATAGTTCCAGCACGTACCTCTCTGTAGAAACCACAACTTGTTGGTTTCACAACAATGTCGTTCGGGATGGCGTTATCAGCTGTAACCGCCATATGAGAGCAGTGCGGCGGCCACATGCACCAAAAGCACATGCGGCCATTTCAGCTATGTCAAAGCACGGAGAAGCTCAGATTACAACACACACAGCGGGAGCGTGACTTCATTCTCTGCTCAGGTAGAAATTACTCCAGGATATCTTTACATAGCAAATAGTTGTTTGATGCTGTATTAATGCTCTGGATATTGTACAGAGTAGCTTTAACTCTTGGCAAGACAGCGATTAAGCGTATTTCCCAACACATCGAACGCCGCTAACATGTACAGATTCCTATGTGACGGAGAGGCTACAGTTTTTGTAATCCATGTGCAGTTTTCCATGTCAGGTATTTCTTTTTCTAACAAGTGAGAGCTGTGGAGCTCCAAAAAGAAAGTATGTTTTTGATGCAGTGACAGCATCAAAACAGTACAGTACATTGTTGCTGACAGCATATTTATTGTGGAGTTTCTTGTTTTGCTACTTTCAGATCTTGTGACAGTACCGGCGCAGTCTAATGTAACTGAGGCGGGTTTGATCGAGCCAGCAGACAGCGACCTTACCACATCACCAACCACTGGGCTGTCAACCATTGACAGCAATGTAACTTGGACCACGAATATGAACACCGATGTAATGGATGATAATCCAAATGCCAGAAATGTCACAGCTGGAGAGCATATGGCCTCTTTAACAAATTCCACACATATCAGTGTCACGTCACCGTCTGGCACACACACGGAGCCCGATCACTTTAACCACTCCACTGACCAGGAGATAAACCTGACTCCCAATGTAAACACATCCAGCAATCTGTCCACAACATTAAGTTATGGTAATAAGGTGTTCAGATCAACACCGGAGACAAGGAATGAGTCCACGGGAGGCATTCCTGTTGCAACTCTGAGCACAGAAAATACAACGATAGTCACCGAGGATGAAGGTAATCATTACTTCATATTGATCCATGTTGGCAAATACTTGTTTTGCTCCTTTTCTGTCCCATGACTGGAACATTTCAAGGATAGAATCTATGACCATTATCTACCATAAAATACAATTTAAGGAAGAAAAAAATATATATATATGCTCCGCAATGCGTTATATTATGCATTTCCAGTCTTTGTCTGAGACCCTGAATCATCCAACATTCCTTTGTTTGCCTGAAATAGGCTTTTTAGTGATAATCTCAGATGGTTTTGGGCACATTATTTGCTCTGGGGTCCGCCTGCCAACAGTGTGGTTAGCTTTGTTTGTGGCTATTGAGGTGAAGCGAGCAGCAGCACTGCAGGAAAGTAAACAATAAAAAAAAAGGTTTAAAAGCAGCAAATAACTACAGACAACAGAGCTAAATGCTCGACAGGAAAGACCCCCTTCAGAAAAGCTGCAGATGAGTAACAGCCCACAGCTTTTGTGCCTTCACCATCTGCATCTTCATCACATGTGGAGGCGATTCCAGTTCTCTCAGCCTCAGGCTAGATGCCTTTTCAAGGTAGAAATCTTGTTAAAAAGGGAGTGTCAACTTCTGAGTGCGACCAGCTGAGGGGGAGGATGGCAAGACACTTTTTTCTCCCTCAAGGCAAAACGCTTTTGTAGCTTTACATTTATTATCAATATGAGTTGGGAGTCTGCAGGGTGTTCACCAGAGCAAGCTGATCAATATCTTGTAGAGACACACCTTTAGCTGTCGCTGTCCTCCAAAATTACACTTTTCCCCCGATCTGAATTTGCTCCTCAGGTGGTGAACGGAGTCATCTGTTGTTAATCATCGTTCCAATCGTGGTATTGATCGCTTTGGCTGGCTTCCTCTACATGAGACAAACTATGAAGGATAGGTAAAGCTCTCATTATCCATCCATGCAACTATCCTCTACACCGCTTATTCAGGGTCATGCACTGGCTGAACCTCATATCTCCTATTTTTTCCAATAGATGCACATGATCTGCAGATAACTTTCTAGCAATGCCGCCAGTCAATATTTATGCTCTCTCTCTCTCTCTCTCTGCAGGATGGATCTACCGCCTCCGTTCAAACCCCCTCCTCCTCCAGTCAAGTACACAGCTGTAAGACACCATGATACTTCAACACAGCAATACCCCACTTCAAGGTGTAACTCAGTGATGGAACTTAAAGATACAAAACAGATTATTATTAATATGTAAAGCCTAATATATTGCACAATGACAGTTGATGAATTGCATGCAGTACTTGTGGAGCTGTAAACCGCATCCTATCTTAGCTAGATGCAGCATTACAAAGTGTTTTACTTACGGTTGTGGTCAGTTTCAAACTGCAGTTATGACACAGTTGCAGGCAATTGTGCAAATGTGTGTGTATATTTGGTGTGGGTTCTATGCTATTGTATATAAAATGGTTTTATTTTTGTAGATTAAATGTATTAAATTTCATGTTTCTAACATTTGACAAAAGCTGGTTTAATTTGACTTTGAATTGAGCATGGTGCAGTTACTGCACACTTGTTATTTACTCTTTCTTTTATGACATTCTTGCAATATTATATATCCGCTGTGTCTTTCTAATAAAGTCCAAGCTATTGTATCTTGTATATGTGGCAGAAAATAAACATTATATTTACATAGAAAAAAAAACTGTTGGCTGATTTACTTCCTTAATCTGTCTTTTTATCTGTTAAAGCTACGATTTAGGATTTCTTTCCGAGAAGGCCAATGACTTGCTTTTATTGTAGGTAGCCGTTTAGTGTAGATGCTGCAAATGAATGCCGGCTTTATATCAAAGACCACTGTTGTCCACATGTACCACAGAGTGACACTTGAGTGGGGCTTAAACCACAAACCACATGGGCTAAATGGCTAACACATAACAACCACTGGATGCCATCACACACACACAGGAAGTGGCTGTTGGAAATGTTAACATATTTTTGAGTATATACTGGTTTTATACATCATTTTTTGTTCCTGTGTTGATTATTTGTTTGATAATTTACTTTAAAAATGTAATTTTCAGACCAAACTAAGTGGACCCTGCTTGATTTGGTTTCTCAGTAACTTGTAACACGTGTGTGCATTTAGCTTTACTGAGAAACCTTTTGAAGACTGCATTTTTTTTTTCTTCTGATTTTCCGACCACAGTAGCAATACCACAATGTACTGTGTGTATGCAAGATATACATTCTTGATATACGTAGCTCTGAAGCCCCTGTGTACACATACAACCCCCATAATGTATAAAGCTAAATTGTGCTCCAAAACCAAATCTACACGTGTTTGTTATTCATGGCACTGTGGAGATTTACTGTGGAGGACGGTCACCACAATGGGAACTATTTATTTTAGGATTAAGTTCGGAATCAGGTTCAGTAAGTTAAGTTGATTAGGGGTTGAATTTTGTTGAATTTCTAAAGTATTTTGAAATTCTTAACTGATACAGCTGTTTTTTTTTTGTTTGTGTGTTACATTATATTACAAACAATAAATAATACTGAGGTTGCTAACAGATATTCATGAACCATTGTCATCTTTAGATAATAACATGGTGATCTATTTGAGATCGCATGGTACCTCAAAATGGGACCGAGACTGTGTGCCTCAGAATGAGGTTACATTGCTTCCTGTTTGTAACTGAAGAGCAGTTTTCAAAGCACCGTGACAAGAGAGGTAAAGTAAAAATAGACTACAGTGTAGCTCACCTCACTGACTAAACACAGTGATGCCCTGCTGTAGCCGGAGAGCAATCGTGTCAGACAGACAAGCCGTTTTGTTCAAGACTGCTGGAATATGACAGGTAGGATCTTTTAAAGTTAGATTACAAACTTATTATTGCTACATTATCTGTTTTAATGTTGTATCCCTTAGTATAATTCTGCAAAATATCACTTTTACTAAAAAAAAAAAAAAAAACAGGAAAAGTTACATTTCTAAAGCGTGTGTCAAAAGGTGAAACAAAACAATGAGCTGATAATCATAACTTATGGTATATTGCTCTGTTTTTGTGGTTTAGTATCTACACAACCACGTTTTGTTGATGACGTACAGTGATCATACATGTGCAGCACATTTGGTTTGAGAAACACTTGTGGCGCTTTTTAACAATTTATTTTACCTACAGAGAAATTAAGATAAAATTAGAATAAAACTGTTACATCAGAAAGCTTGAATTTCCTGGGAAATGTGTCAGTATTGTTTAGCTTTAATTGGTATAGAAAGTATTTCCATTCATAATTTTTTTTTTTTTTTTTTTTTAAGAAATCACCATTTAGGCTCTAAACTATGTTTTGAAAAGCCATCTTTAGATTTTCCATATGCAGTAGCACATAAATACTTATCGTACACACAAATAAATTTAGAATTAATAATGTTCAATAATGGCTATACTTTGTTTTTTCTTCAGTTTTCCATCCGAAAAGGTCAGAGATTGGAATTGTCCAGTATTGTTGAAGCATTTGACTACATCTTTGTTTCTCACTAACACTAAAGTGATGACGCATTTTAAAAATGTTTCATCTTTTCTGCTTGTTATTGAGACGTACAGAGGGGAATTCCAAACGGTAGTGATAGCTGATCAAAAAGTCTGATTAATCCTAGACACCGACTTCGAAGACTCACTTTCTGAAGTTGAACAATTTGAGGTGTTGATAGTCTGTTTGTCTTTTAGAAGACTTCACAGTGATCGGTCTGGTGCTGTTATCTCTGGCCTTGTTCATCTCTTTGTGTCTCAATATCATCTTCTGCATCAGACGAAGAGCCACTTCGTGCAGAGGTACGGTTACATTTCATTTTTTTGTTTCCTTAAATGTGGCCGATTATACACCTCTTACGAGAACAATGCATTCTATAAATATATAAATATGTTGTTCATACAGACGAGTGCTGCTGCACGCACATTTATACAGGAGAAAGGTATGCTTTTTATTTTCTTTTAACAAGGCTTAAACATGAGTTAGGTCAGCCCATTACTATTTTTGTCCAATACATCTTGTAATAAGTATTCCAATATTGTTTTTTTTGTAATCTACAAATGACATCTTATTAAAGAAATTAACTGTGAAATTGTTCCTTCATACCTTGTAGAAGCCCGTCACAGGATGAAGGGCATTATTTTCAAAACCTTAATCATGAAGAGCAGCAGGAAAATCCCCAAAATCATCATGAGCAACAGGAAAATCCAATCTACGGCAACATCAGCTCAGACAGAAGAGGTGAGCGCATTCTGTCACCTTTTTAAAAAAAATTACAAGAAATCATTGCCTTCTTCTTGGAATGCCAGTCGAACACACAATTATTTATGCATACATGGTTTGTCTACACAATTCTTTATAATATATATAATTGTTTCCTTTTGCTGTATTTGTAGACAGTATATTTTTGCGAATGCCACGTGGCTACATTTTAGAAACCGTGTGTATTCAAACAAGATTTTTTTCATTTTAGTTCAATTCATTTTGATAAATTAGTTCATTTAGATCAATTCTATGCAGGTTACACTTTAGACACATGCATAAATAACTGCTTTAAGATAACCATATTTCCTTTTCATCCATTGTTTCAATTCCTTTAGATTTAAAACAAAAAAATTGTTGCATTTTTTTGTTATAATTTAGTGGTATATGAACCTTTAAAATTCTAGATTCTTTTCTCATTTGTGATTTATGTGTGTAACACAAATAACCAAATAATGTGCTTTACTTCAGATTCTGTGGAGGTTTGCTATGAGACGATGACTGTGCAACACGCGAGAGATCGTATGAAGGTAATTACTGTGACTGTATGTTCAGACTACTGTCTGATGTTGTTACGTACTGTATAATGTATTATTTTAGGATACTTTTAATAGCCTGTGAAGAGACTGACAGCATTATCACAGAGTTAGGGCTGAGCAATATGACGATATATATACACACATCGTCAAAAAGATATAAAAAAGTCTGTCATATATATTTTTCTATATTATTTCTATCGAGATATATGGCTAGGCTGGTTTTTTATTTCATTTTCTCTATAATTTCACTTAAAACTGTTCATTTTGCATACAAATTCTTAAAATGAGAAATACTTTTCATTTGTCAAGTATTGAATTCACACAGGAGTATCAAAAAAATCAACTTTACATGTGGTTATTTCATATATTTATTACCAGAAGACATGCTATATCGTGATATATATCGTTATATAAATCACTTATCTCATGATCTCAAAATTTTGGCTATATCGTCCAGCCCTACGCAGTGAAAAAAAAACAATTCTAGCATGCTTCTGTGTGCTGTGGTGACGGGTTAATTTTCCACCTGCTTGATGTTATTAATTTTCACTGATTATACCAGTCTTGCATATGCTTTTTTGTGTAATATGCATGCTAGGATAATTAAATTGTTAAACCTTTCTAAAGCTTTGCATCTCCAATATGGAGTGAATATAATATGCTAACACAAAACTGGGTTTGTGAGTTGTTTACAAAGTATAATCATATTCTAAACCAATCGCTTGACTATAATTTGTAAGTGTGCTGGTATTATAGTATACTTGTTGTTACATTCACTCTGCAAACTAAATATGATGGCGCACATTAGGTATAAAAATACACATGCAGAATGCAGAGAGATTTGCTTTCAAAACGGAAGGCAGCTGCTGACACTTTAGACATTGTGGTTAATCAAAACTGTGAACCAATAAACAAAACGATGCTCATCATGTTCTAAAAATAAACTAGACTTATACAGAAATACATGCTACAGGATGTCATTTAAACCGATGTGTAGTGCTGCAGCTTTTTTACTAACCCATGTTGTCTCTATTGTCTGAAACCAGTCTTTAGAGCCTGACCTGAATTACGCCTCTTTGGATCTAAAGATGGCAAAGAAGCGCATGAAGAAGAATCGCCATCAGCAGGGCCCCGCTCAGGGACGAAACAAACTTCAAGATGAGCTGCCGGTCCACCTCACACCCCCTGTGAATGCTTTCCTGGAGGTGGAGGCAGACATGGACGCTCACCTTCCTTCCAGGGACACCAGCACCATGGTTTCACACAGCAGCATCTACCTGAACAGTCAGCAGATAGCCCAAGAGGCGGAGGAGATGGAAAGAGAAAGGGGCATGAACATGGAGAGGGAGGGTTGGGAGGGTGTAAGGCAGAGGGAGGACGGGCAAAGTAGAGAGTGGAAAGGAGAGCAAGAGAGTGAGGAAAGAAAAGATTACAGTAATGGGAGTGTATGCACACAGCTGTCAGAGGTAGAGGCCATTCAGAGTAGCACAGATCATTTTATCAGCAGCTTTAGCCATGACAGTGACCAACAACATTAGGCAGACGCCATGTTAAGACTCAAACTGTTCAGAACAGCAACAAAAAATAAAAGAGTCACCTTCAATATTCAAGCTTTGCGCAATTTTCCTCTTTGATGTGAACAAACTCTCCACATTGAGCAACAAAAAGGTGCACCTTTCTGTGCAGAGGATGTGATAAACGTAGAGGATATAAAGAGAAAAGGAAACTGCGTGACATTTAGAGGTCAGGGGCCACGTGGAAATTTTTAATTTGTTTTGCGAAAGACGAGGAAAACATCAAATCATCACAGGACACGGAAGATCTTTCACTTTTTCTGATGTCTCATAGAAAGGTATGAAGGAAAAAAATATATTGTTTTTCCATGCTGTAGGCGATGGCCAAGCCTCGATACTTTCTTGAATAAAGGAGAAGAAGAAGAAACCTTTATTTGTACATGAAATCTGACCTCTGCATTTAACCCATTTAAGTATTTTTAGGAGCAGTGGGCTGCTGCAAGCGCCGGGGGAGCCTCACTCAAGGACACTTTGACATGCAGTCTGAACCGAGGGATCAAACCACATACCTCGTGGTTAAAGGACAATGCGCTCTACCCACTGAGCTACAGCCACCTAGGTACTTGCCTAAGTAGTAGGGGAAATCTGCTTTTCAGTCACTTAAGATAAAATTAAAAAGGCAAGAAAGCAAAAAGTGGAAACCTATAAGTGGAATATAGATTATGTCCTGTGGGCATATTGTTATGTAAATGTCACCCACAGAGGATTTTCCACGTCAAAGTTACGATAATGGTCACTTTATAATCTATTGCATTTATGAGCTGATGCTCCATCTGCTTAAATGATTATTTCCCTCTCTATAATCCCCACTTTGGAAGGATAATTTACTGCCCCGCTATCTGCTGAGGGAGCTGAGCTCTGAGGTGAACTCAGCAGTCAGAGGTCTGCAGCACACTAACTGTTTGTTGTCAGCTTTTCAATAGCTGACCGTGGCCTCCTTCCCCTCTATGGATTATTTTGTTGGCCTCAACTATTGCTGACATAGAGGGGAGCACCAATAACAAGGCACTATTAGTAACTGTCAAATCTTAAAAGCCTGGAAATATTTGCCTTGTGCTTCCATAGAGACCGGCACTTCACCTGTGTCACATTAAAGTTGTAATTAGTAGCATTTTATCATGAGTAAATTAATATCAGGTAGATTTTGAAACACAGGTATAAAGTACCATAAGTGATTGACACCATCACCAAGAATCCTTACACACTGCATCAGTCTCTACATCACATTTGACTCTGTATCCCAGTCAATGCACATGATATTTCCTTTGCTTTGGGTGACATAATAAAAACAACTTTTGCATCCGTCCCACACAGAAAACCAAAGTTTTAAAGTTTCTTTCTTGCCTTGGCGGATGGTGGAGTGAAATCATTGTCAGTGTTTTCTCCCCTCTTCACAAAAAATAAGCATATGTCAGTAAGGAGTTATACAGAAATGATACTAAGGTATCATGGGTGAATTGAAAGTGACATCTTAAAGGGTAAGCTGACAATTTTTCAAGTCTGTCTTAAAACTATTGTCAGGTGCTCATATTTATTATATATATTTATTATATATATTTATTCCACGAAAATGAAAACAAACAAAAATATATTCACATGACAAATCTTGGACTATCAAAAACGGACCAATTCCGCTGTAAAAAAATAATTGAATCTGTGGTCTACAATCTGTGATCTGTGAGGTCAGAAAAATTGTTGCTCCCCATCCTGCTCCACTGAAGCCTAACTAGCATTAACCATACTTAAAGGGACACGCCCACATTGTCCAATAGCAGGACGACTAGAGGAGTACATCTTAACAGGGCAAAACACACATCTATTGAGTCTATATAAAATAGATCAAAGCCCATTCTATTACATGACTAACTGACCTAAATTCTAATATATGTCAAACATTTTTGATGGCATAACACAATGTACTTTTTAAATGATAATCAAATGCGAAAAAAACTGTAAATAATACAATACGGCTCTTACAAAAGGATTTCTGTCCAGTATGAACAGCAGAAATAAAAACAGCAAGCACAGACTTGAAAAATTGTGATCTATCCTTTTAATGTGTAAAAATGCTCTTAGTCTTCCCTCACAGCCGAGATGTAGATCAGAGAGAATATTCTAATAGCCAAGCTAGACCATCATGCGCTCAAGCTACAATTATATTATATTGTGTGGCAATAAAAGCTGTTTGGCAAAGGAAGAAATAGTTCAATTATAGTTTGGATAAAAGGAGATTATCCTTTTCTTCTTTATAACAATGATCTCTTAATATAATTGTTATCCGTGGTTTTCATTAAATGTCAATGCAATTAAGTTGATCTGGATGGATTTCTTTTTCCCCGAAGACCGTTTATTCTTTCATTCATTTTTTGACTCATGCAGAGCAGTAATATAAGCACTGAGACATAAATAAAATACAACAATTGTTTCCTTTGTGGCCTGAAGTAATATTTGTTATTTTATTATTTATTTATAATAATTATTTGAGGGCAAAATATACACAAGAGATGACAGGAAATGAGAGAGAGAGAGAGAGAGGGGGTGACTTATAACAACAGTCATATTACACCAAAATGACTAACACTGAGTCATGGGAGTTTTCTGATCTGCCACTTACAGTAAGATTAAGTTCAGGCAATCTCAATTACTTGGGCAGGTTAGGGCAATGATTGTGTTCAGGATTGATATGGAAAGTAATTTTTCTATGGCATAAAAGCCTAATGCTTAGCGCATCAAATCAAAAAATCTGCTTTGAAGTTACATTATTACTTTCAGGTCTTAATGCCATGTGCTACTGCCTTTGCTACGGAGACAGATGTCATGGTTATTCTGATATATTCTCTTTGAATAATGATATGAATAATGTTTTTGTCCAAAAAAGAAAAAAAGATAACTGGTTTATTTAGACAAGAAAATGTTCAAATCCAGTATGCAGTGCATTTTAATCTATAAGATAAGAGAAATAAGAGAAACATTAAAGGTCACCTATTATGCAAAATGCACTTTTCCATGTCTTTTAAACATCAATATCTGTCCCCAGTGTGTCTAAAGGCCACCATAGTATCATAAAAGACCATCCTCTCTCTTTTTCTCCTGCTCAATCCCTCGGAAAAAGGGTCTGAAAAAACGCTGATCAGCACTTCCTTAAGCTGGTGACGTCAGTAACATTTTTGTTACCTCGTACTAGTGAACATGCAGAAAGGAGCTAAAAGCCCTGCTTGTTCTGTAGTTGGCTGCAATAAGCCACACAGATGCTTGCACAATCTTCCCACTTCGGAGACTCTTAAGACCCAGTGGATAGAGTTTATCTTCGCTGGTGCTGTGCCCAGAAACGTTCCTAAAACTCTGTCGGTATGTGCAAATCATTTTACCAGCGACTGCTTTGCGAATCAGGGTCAGTACCAGTCAGGATTTGCTAATTCCCCGAGACTAAAGATCTGTTAGCCAACATAATGGGGATGTTCTGCAGGGTGAAGGTTACATTTTTGACATTTATTGGTAATTATGCGAATGTCAGGTTGTAATTTAATAACTTCCTCATTGCTGAATATATTCATCAAATCACCTCTCATGTGTCTTGGACATCCGCTCACATCTGTTAGTTTGTGAAAAGGCCCGTAGTCTCATCATTATCAGTGACCTATTGACTACCTTATGTGCTTTTCAAGGTTATAATAACTAGAGGGGACTGTAAAAGACACCCACCATGGATGCCCACTAAGACTGCCTCAAAATGTGGGCAAACTAAAAGGGTGCTTTCACACCTGTAGTTTGGTTAATTCCAACCAAGGATAAAAAAATTACACATTGTTGAATTTTACTTGTGGTCCGGTTCCTGTTCACACTGACTTTTTACAAACAAACCAGAGGAGCAAACATGAGGACCAGAGTTGGATATGTTTGGTCGGCACAAGAGTTCGAATGAGCTTTCACACCAGCCCAAACAAACCGTACTAACCAGGCAAATGGACTTAAGTTGGTTTTAACCAAACCAAAGAGTCCAAAATAAAGTGGAGCTAAAATAAAAGTTACCACAGAGTTGGGGCAAATAAAAAGAACCGAGAGGAAACCAAATATTGGTTACTAGAAAGAGGGTGAACTGAGGGTGTTCACCCGCTGGAAAGCAAACACAAAGTGAGAAGAAAAACAGAGGAGCTGGGTGTGTCTGGCTTTTAAAACCTTGTCCAACCCAGCTGAGACCAATCTGTGTTAATGAGGAGGAGTCTGCCAGGAGAGCAGCTGCTGTCACTCAACAGGAAGGATTGTCATTCAGTCAAACAGAGACACAGATTACAATCAGCTGTTCGTTCATGTATTTCTTTCCTAAACCTAACTATACTGGTTTTGTTGCCTAATTCTAAAGTGACAGCAAGGGTACCTGGTTTTGATGCAAAAAATAAAGTGAGGTAAAATTACTATTTTTGTGAATCTAGTCTGGTGGTTTTGAAGACAGTGATATGACGGCTTCAGTTAAAAAAATTATATTCAGGACAGCCCTAATTGAAAGTGCATTAGGGAGGGATTTCTGTCCAGTATGAACAGCAGAAATGAATACGGCAAGCATACAGACTTTGAAAATTGTGAACCTATCCTTTAATGTGTAGAAATGCTCTTTGTTTTCTCTCAGAAGTCTAGATGTGGATCAGAGAGAATATCATATAATATAATAATGTACTGAGCTAGAACATCATGTTCTCAAGCTACAATTATCTTATATTGTAGTAATGAAGGCTATTTGGCAAAGGAGGATATCATTTAACTGCATCATCGTTTTCATATTTATAACAATGACCTCTTCAAAAAAATCATTATCCATGGTTTTCATTAAATGTCAATGCTATGCAACTGATCAGAATAGTTCCACAAAACTACATTTTAGCTGTATTTCTTTTTCCACAAAGAACTGTTCATTCTTTTCTCCATATAAGACGTTGCTTAATTGCTAACTTATCTTAGATGGAGACAGCAAAAGCAACAAAATAAGCATTCCCAAACACAGTGGCCAAGCCAGAGCACATCCATGATGCAGAGCAACAGGAAGGAGCACAATAACACAGCAACAATACACACTATCCGGTACATGTAGCCATACAAATCAACAAAAAAATCAATACTTAACCATTTTGACACATGCAGAGCAGCAATAGAGCATTAAGACATGAATAAAATATAACAAATCATTCGTCTCCTCAGTGGCCCAAAGTAGTAGGTGTTTTATTATATAATCTGGGGGAAAAAAAGTTCGGAAACTTGTGTTTGGTCGATTATTTCTCTGTTTTTACAATGCTAATTGGCATTGTATTTTACATCGTTGGAAAGCCTGTTTATTTACCTTCACAATGATGTCCAACTTATAAGGATCATGCATTTGTGGGATGAGCAGCACAGCTGATTACGTGGGTAGCGCCCAAGAAAAGTTTTGTTGTGGCTGCGTATGGATCTTCCACCCGCTACTGAGGCTCCTGACGGTGTATTAAATGAATAAAGTGTAAAATAGCCAATGTCTTGTTTGTTCCTTGTTACTGATAGAGAGTAGTGATGTTACGTGCTGTGTCGAGGCTTCGGAGCGTGTGTCGTGTTATCCAGGAAGTTTCCTGCGATGCGCGTATCAAGGCTTGTATCGTTTCAGACCAATGACGTCATTGATGACATCCGAAGCCTCGCTGCCCGGCCATATCACGTGACTGGTTCATGAAGTGGTTCAGATCTTCACTGGTTCAACCAATGCCACTTTCCAGAAGTGACATAGAACACTAATATCACCCGTCCTGCAATTATTATATTATATTACATTACACTACACTGCAATACAATTATTGACCAAAGGATTGGTTTACACACATAAGATGCATTACTCACAAAACAATTACAGTTTATTATACATGTATACTAATAATATACTTACTAAATAGACATTTTATTATATATGATATATATATATTGATTACATGGTAATAGATTTTTTTTCATTGTTTATAGTCATTCCCAACAGCCTTTACTGGCGCAAAATACAGTATATCACAGATCTGTGGTCCCAGTAGACCACAACCAGCACTGCTCCCAGTAGAGCACTTACACTTACACACCAAAAACTGACAAACTGAGAAAAACCTGATATTTTCAAGTGGATTTTCATTTAATTCTGACTATGCAATATCATTTTCCACTTGTGCAATTTTGTTAATAGTCTGTTTGTTGTCAATACTGTATATACTGCTCCTATTTTTATACTTCCTATCTTTATACTTGGTTCATATTTTGTTACACTTTGTTTAGCTCTTTTTTTACTGTGTTAGCTGATGCATCTTGTTTTTTGCACTATCCCCTTTGCTGCTGTACACTGCAAATGTCCACACTGCGAGACTAATAAAGGAACATCTGATCTTATCTTATCTTATCACATGGTTAAGATCATATCTGCCTGTTTTACACTCTTTGGCCACCAGGTGGTTTCGTGAGCACATGAAGCCTCGAGCAATGAACCTTTTTCCGAACCAATTTGCTGGAAAGCTTCAAAGCTTCATGAGGTTTCATCTCGCCATCACTAATAGAGAGTTCAATCATCCAATCCACCAAACAACTCAAAACAAGAGTCAATACCAACAGGAGAATACACTATTTACCATTGGTAGAGCATGTTGGCAAATATTTCTTGGGCTCTACCCACATAATCAGCTGTGTTGCTCATCCCACAAATGCGTGATCCTTACAAGTTGGACATCATTGTGAAGGTAAATAAACAGGCTTTCAAACGATGTAAAATACAATGCCATTTAGCATTGGAACAACAGAGAAATAATCGACCAAACACAAGTTTCCGAACTTTTTTTCCCCAGTATATTTAATAATTGTTTCAGTAGTCTACATGCACAAGTGATAACAGGAAATGAGGGCCATTTTTTATGGCTAAAATCATGAAATCTGTTTGGAAGTTATTGCTTTCAGGTGTTAATGCTACACTACTTCTGCTCATAATTTTTCATATCTGCAAGAGAGGTCTGGTGAAGATAATATGAACATTAGCATTTGTAATGAGTAACTGTTCTAATACTATGCATTGGGAAGTGAAGAGCTATTGATTAGCTTACCTGTTCAGGCTCCAGGAAGATGTTTAGCTAGCTCTTCAGCTTTTTGACTGAATGTGACAACAGCATTCAGCACCAAGCAGCTGCCATGCTGTTGAATGCTAACGAAATAATTGTTGTTTTAACGTAAAATTACAGTGTGCAACTTTTACCAACTATTACTGTACTAATTTAGCTTGGAAAATGGACGGCAACAGATAAGACGGCCCTCTGAGGCCATGCTAATGGCACAAGGCAGGTATCTTACTGGTGTTTGGTGAAGGTGTGGGACTTGGTAACAAATCCTAGCTCATTTTTTTTACTAAGAATTAAAGAAGAATATGGAAAGTATTACAATGAATTGATAAATAAATGAATACAATGAGGTACCGGATACGATCTTTGCTTGGCTGCAAGAGTCTACACTGCGGCCGAAATATCCAGACTTTTTTTTCGAGCTGTCAAACGACTAAGCGTATTGGTTTCTCAAAAACCAAACATATTAATATTTGTATGTATCTTTTAGGGAAATAGAAGATTCAGCCACTACCACAATGCAACTAAAACTAACATTTAACGCATACAAAACGCTAAAAAAAACAAGTTTTGGAAACCGGAAATGGAACCGTTTTACATTCCGAGAGAAGCGTCTTCCCCGGACGTAGATGATCTTTGTTACAAACATGGCGGCTCGCATGTGAATGTCATGCCATCTTAATAACTCCCTGAATGAGCTCGTGTTTGGATGCGATCAGTGATCCTTTCAAGCTGATCTCTTGTGGAGTTGTGTTTTTATTCACCCGAGACAGCTGAGAATCGGGCGGTACTTACTTTATCCAGTAGTCCACTTCAACACGGGATTACGATGGAGGCTGACCAACAGCTGAGAAACGTGAGTCATATTAGTGTGCTGTGTGTGTCAGCTACATTAGGGTTTAATTGCAATCGCACAGTTTGATAGTGAGTTTGTTTTGGTGTTTTTACAGCTGCGGGATTTCCTTCTGGTTTACAACCGCATGACTGAAAGCTGCTTCCAGCGATGCAGCAGCAACTTCAACTACAGAAACCTCACCATGGACGAGGTAGGGATACTGGTTATATCATAGATAACATCACCTTAACCCATCACCTTCTCAGTACATAAAACCTTGCAGAGCATGGCCAAAAGTATGTAGAACCACGAACATTACTCTCATATATGCAGGGAATGAAATTAACACCTGCCACCTGCCAAATAACAGGGTAAATGTTGGCTGTGGCAGGTACAAATTTCAGGTCACCTGCCACCATGGCAGATAGGTTTTCCTTATATTAAAATATAATTATTTCAAAAGCAATTCCTAAAGCAAAAATAGTCAGTGATTAAGGTTACATGATCCATATTTCTACTGTTTGTTACGCTGTTTTGTGATACTGTATCGATTCTCAAAAACCCTGTATTGATTTCTAATTAATAGTTTACAAGCAAAGATTAACTCAGTCAATACTTTATGTTATTTGCAAAGAGAAATGCAAATGCAGATCCTACTATTCTGATTGCATAAAAAAAGTTTAAACATTTTTTTTACTCAGATTTTATGCATGTCACGGTGTGTTTTTTATATTATGACTGTGTTCCTAAATTAGATTTTTAAAAAATCAATATATTGCCTTGCTCACAGTACTGCGATATATTGAATCGTAACCCCTGTGTCATACGGATCGTATCGCCAGATTATTGCTAATACACAGTCCTGGTGTTTACAGTTTTAAAGTGTTCTACATAGATTTCAGAAGTGGCAGACAAAAAAACTGTGTGGCTAGTAGAAATGTTCAGTGACCTGCCACAGTGGCACGTGAGGAAACAACTTAATTTCAGACCCTGCATATATGTCAGTGTATAATATCCCCAAAAGCATCAGCATTGATAAGCTACAAAGCAAAGTTGTAACACTACAAATGGTGCAAATGCACATGGACTGGATGATTATGTGGAGATGTCTATATACTGCATGTACAGTGAGTAGGATTTATATTTACAGTGACAGCTATGTACATATTATAATAACAACAGCCTCACTGTTCTGGGAAGGCTCTCTACAAGAAGTCCATATACTTTTGGCCATATAGTGTATCATGAACACTTTTCAAACTTTATTTGTACAGCACTTTTCAAACTTTTGTTTTTGTTATAAAGTGCTTACTGTAGTTATCCACTCATCACCTCTGATTGCTTTTCCAGGAGCGCTGTGTGGACAGCTGTGCGGGGAAGCTGATTCGCTCCAACCATCGCCTGATGAGCACCTACGTGCAGCTGATGCCTCGGATGGTGCAGCGTCGGATGGAGGAGATGGAGACCAAGGCTGCGGAAAATGCCAAGGCAGCAGAGGCCGCAGCTGTTGCTGTTTCTGCACACGTGGAGCCTCCTGCCATAGAGGCGGCATCACCGGCATCTCAAACCGCCATCGCCGTATCTCCACCCCCACAAGCACCTTCACCGTTGGATCAACCTTTTACCTCAATGACGATCGACGATGTCGGAACACAGGCCCACGGCTCAGTCTTAAAGCCAGCAGGGTTAGATATTCCATTTGAGCTCGACAAATCCACTACAGCCACAGAAGTCAAACTATCAGCCGCAGCACCACTCACACCTGCGGTCGTAACGGCGAATCTCTCGGTGCTTAATGAAGCTGGCGATGGACCATCTTATACAGGAGGTTTTCCTCTGCCACCGATAGCTGGTGCCCAAATTGAGTCTGACTTCTCAGCACCTGTGTTTATGCCATCTAATCCAAAGTCTTTATCAGCAGATGTGCCTGTGTCAACAGTTGCTGCACCCACAGTGTCTAAATCCATTGAGAGCCTGTCAGGTCCGGAGAGAGCCCCAGAGGTTCCCCCACCGTCAGGCCAGTAACGAAGGCCAGTCCGGGTGTGTCTCAGGTAGTCAAGCTGACTCCCACCACAAACCAAGTCCCAAATGTGATATTCTCCATATTACTGAAAAGAAAAGTTGATGAATAGATTACATAAATGAAATACCTTTCAACAACTATTATACATATGTCATAACCTTTTTTCTGACTACAGTCAAATATGAGCATTTGATGCTTTTTCTGTTTTCATATTGCAAATTGAAAAATCTTTACATTAGCAACTTGATGACCTCACATAAGACTGTTAACTTGTGCGGATCTTGTCGTCATTTTTTTTTTTTACATTTTTAAAACATTAACTGATTTTGAAAATAATCTTAAATTGCTGCTTTAGTGTCATGTGATCTACCAGGAAAATAACATGAAGTCCTATGGTAAGAAGAAGCATGGTGGTCAAGCATGGCACTCATGATAAGAATATCAATTATTTATATTATATAGTAATATCTGCCTGTATTGCAAAGTGTCAGAAATAACAAACAAGTATGCAGACATTAAAATCTCTACATGTTTGTGATAAGAGGCAAAAGTTGTAACAGTGTATATGAGTGTAGTATGTATGTGCAGTGTCAGTTGAAAAATGATTTTAGTGATATAACCATTCAAAGCTAAACCAAGGTTCAATCTCCAGCCTGGATTCTGGAGGCCTGATCATATTTGACCTTCAGTCTGGACTTTCAGCATCAATCTGACACCCTGAACACATTCAGTCCTGGTAATTGTTTGAAAGGTGACACAGTAAATGCAGAAATTAGATCATCTTCAGTAATAAAAATGATGGTATATATTACGTTTGTCATGTTCTTTTAATTTAAGTGTTCCACTGCAAACATTAAAGGCCCTCCTGCTGCCGGATGTTTTGGGGCGTATGCCACATGCTCTCACTGTTGTGGGTGTGAATCCAGTTCATCACCTCTCTCTCCCCCCCCACCCATTATTTCCTGTCTTTGCACTAAACACGTTATGTAGTCTCTATTCCAGGAGCAAAGCTATGAGCGATCTTAAAACATCATTCCCAGTGGCTTCATTTCTCAACCACATGGTTTAGTGACGTTCTTCAGTATAATGCTGAACAACAGCTGTGACAGTTAAGGATGGTAGAAGAAATTCTTTAGGCTAAGTTTGAAAAAGGTTTGTTCAAGCCACTGATGTTCCAGTTTGGATAAAATGGTCAGTCCATAGTTCAACCAATTGTACCAACGATATAAAACCAATTATATTTTAGCAAGAACCACCAAAGTTATGTTTACAGTAATTTAGACATAGTGACGCCACTACATAGTTTGGTCACGAGAGGGAACTGACAAGTTTATTTTTCAACTGTAAAATCTCCTGATCAATCCACATAGACCTTATTCACTGAAGACATGTTGACATGACATAGTAGGGAGTGCACAGGTGTAAATGATCAAATTAATGCCACTTAATAGAACAAAGTTGTTAATGTGATTAGTAACACCTGTGCTTTTGCTACTAATAGTCAAAATATCCAAATCACATTTAAAGGTGCTATTGATAACATCGATAATATTCAGCCACTAGCATGTCACATTCTCCCTCCCACCGTTCCATTGCATTTACTTCACAACAAGTCGTTGCCAGGCGCTTACTGTCAATCTCAGCCATTGATCCATTTTTTCCACACCAACTGACGACCCAGAGACATGATACCAATGTTATTATTAATAAAATAAATAAAATCCAGAGGATAAGGGGTTTTGTTAACAATCACGGCTGCCAATAGATGTATTACATCTAAGTGGAATCATGTGGATCCCCCTAATATTACTCAGTGGATTAATGAGGTAAATTCATGTGCTCCCTTGGAAAAAAAATAACCTATGCTGTAAGAGGTAGCTTTTTCCTATAGGATATGGGCTCCATGGATCACCTATATAGAATCTTAACCTTTCTAGGGTATTTACTTAATTATTAATTGCTATTTTCTACATGCGGTTTTCTTTTTTCTTTTTTCTTTTTTCTCTCTACATTTATTTAATTAATGAATTAATCTATTTATTTATTTAAGGTTTCTATCTTACTACCATGAACTATACTACTGTAGTACTTACTACTTTTAATTCTATCTAACTAATTAAATTATTTGAAAAATTAGTTATTTTTTCTGGGAGTGGGAGGTGATGTGCATGTGTGTATTTATGTATGTACATATTTTAAATGTAAGATATAATTTTTTTTTGGTGACAAGGCACGTAAGCTATCGCCCATGTAGTCACTGGAGCCACACACAGACACAGAAATCATTTCACAAATTATCCTTTGCCTGAATATTAGCTAGGTTCATTAGGAGTCCAGATGTCGCACAGTATGGAATACTTATTGCTAAAACAGGACTGCTCTTAGCAAAATAAGAACAACTTCATAGAATATAGTAGTTTTTTTACATTTACTGTAGAAATATTTTGCATAAAATTATTTGCTTAACAAATTATCTTTACACCACACACACACACACACACACACACACGCTATTACCAACAATAATGCAAACAGTATAAAAACCGGTGCATCTATCTATGTTTTGTTATGTTTGTTATGCTATGTTTGAAAAAAAAAGGAATAAAAATAATTTTCCAAAAAAAATAAAATAGATAAAATAAATTATTAATATATTTAATTTTTATAAAGTGCCTCCATCCCTTCATCACCTTCACCTGACCTTTGCGGCCCTGTACGTGTAGTTCTGCCGCTGTATGCAGCATCACTGCATTACCTCCAGCAGGGGGTGCTGCTGCGTCCTTGTCCCGGGACATTGTGCTGTTGTGCTGCCAGTAGCAGAGCTCCTCTCACCAGTAGCCCACATCAACCCGGAGGAGCTAGCGGGGCGTGGACTCAGACGCAGAGCGACTGACTATTCTCTGCTGCTCTAACATTTGAGGAGACGACCGACTTTCTGAGGAAAAAAAGAAACTGACAAGAAATCGATCGATCCGCAGCTGGTAAGAGTTTTGAGACGTGTTTGTATGTCTTAATAGCTTTTGTTTCCATTCTGATTGGGGAAAGTTTTGTTGTGGATGTCCAACTTCACTTTGACTTTTTAACAATAGATTTCACAGTGATCCAATAGGCCAGCCCATCCGATTTCCACGGAGCATAGAGGATAGAGCCAGGAGGGGAAATGTATTTAAAGTACTTTATTATTCAATTTGGATGGACTCTGGCTGACTGTTTATGTTTCTTTGTGCAGCAGATAGTGTAAATGAGTATAATGACTTAAAGATTGGTCTACTATTAAAAGGCTTGTTTAGGAGTACCTTAAAAGAAAAAAAAATATAAAGTACAGCCAGGTTTCAGACACAATCCCACCTGAGGGGATACACACATTCATTTTACATTATTATCATTATTATTATTACTTATTATTATCTACCTAATACAAGTCAACCTATAGGCTCAAAAGACAGTGAGTGATGTTTGTTTACCTGCTTATTATCAGTCCCCTGGTATGAAAGATGTCCAGTGCATGGCAAAGTCATTTGTACAAACCTTTTATATTTACTTATACACACTTTGTCTTTAACACCTTTTTTTGCAGGTTACATGTTCCTGATCTCACCAGAGATTGAAAGAGCATAACCCTAAGCATAACCATGGATGACATCTTCACACAGTGTCGAGAAGGGAACTCTGTAGCCGTCCGTCTGTGGTTGGACAACACAGAGAATGACCTCAACTTGGGGTAAGCAAGCGGATAATATACTGTATCTGCATGCTCTTCACTCAGTTACATAAAGCTTTGAAGATCATCTCTTTGGATGTTAGAGTCTATAGCTGTGAAGTCTGTGCAATAGCACACGGAGTACAGCCCCTCTAATGAATGGAGCTGACTTTATAGCAAAACGTACCACATTTGGTATGGTGGGCGAGTGCATACAAAGCAATCCTTGGCACATTAGAGGTGGTCAAATAGTTTCCATATTGTGTGCTCTCTCTCTCTCTCTCCTGCAACTCCACACACGCTGCTGAACGTCACCCAGCGTTGGTAATTTCAGTCCAGTTTTTTCCCCCCCCCTTTCTTCTTCTTCTTCTCCTTATGATGTCATCCCCAAAAACTTTGTGTGTGTGTGTATAAAAGCAGTGGGTGATTTGTGGAGGTTGACGTAAATGACTCAGAATACAACCTAAAAACTCAACCCCACACTACTGAAAAGAGCATACAGACTTTAGATTATAGTGCTGACATGATTAAGTTGATTTTACAGAAGCAAATCTGATAATCACAATCATTTTTTAAATTAAATATTTGGAGTTTTATACGTTACATCCTCTTATCTGGGCTTTTTTTTTAACAATTTGTGATATGTTGTATAATACAAAATAATGAATTCTTCTCAAATTTAAAGCAGTACATGTATTTATTATGGTCATGAGTTGCAGCCCTATTAGATTTAAAAGATTTTTTAAAGATATACAGAGCACTTCTGCCTGTTTACATAATTTCCTTGCCAGCAAGAAAGGACCTCCAAGACCTCACTGCTAAAGACCTCGGTTATCTCATTCTTGGGCCAGGCCATATATGTGCAGTTTGTTGACGTTGACTTTTGAGGGCTGTGGAGCTGCTAGCCAACCACGCAACAGCCAAGGCCATTTCCTCTGCTCAACTCCATACAGGGCCAGGCCCTCGCTGACAGAGCTTCTCCGGCAGCTCGCTGCAGTCCCACATAAACATCTGAGAGAGCAGTCATTACGCTGGAGGCCTGCCTTGCCTTTTAATCTGAGGAGACTCAACTGTGTGTGTCTTTTCCTTCAGAATATCCAATAATGTATAATATATCGGTGGGAATTTTTGATGCAGGAAGTAGGAAGTGGAGCGTCCACTGAGACTAACAGTAAAGGCCATTTCAGATCTCCCCCGGGAGCTGTGTGTGTGTGTGTGTGTTTGAGAGAGTGACACAGGAAGACACAGGGAAAAAGAGAGAGAGAGAGAGGGAGACACACAGGGAATGTATAGCCAAGGATTCCACTGTGTATTTTCCGCCCTGTCATTCCTGAGTTTTTTTTTTACCCGTTACTTTTTATAGCACACACAGGGTTCGGTTAGGCTACGAACTGTCCGTCCACAGTGCCGGATCAGAATTGACAGAAAATGTGACTATGCTTTCACTTTAGTGCGAGCTAGTACTGCTGCTATTTCCTACAAGCCCCCTTGAGGTTTATTGTGAAAGTAGAGTTTGTGGCTTTGCAGGGAGTTGCGAATAGCCCCAGCAGCTGCCTCGGGGTCAGCTAATGTAAAGGAGTCACTTGAGTGAAGGAGGCCAGTCACACATAGGTGGCAGCTCGGCTCCTCGTAGGCTGCAGCCATGTACGCTGTCTGCGTATTTTTTGCATATGTTAGCAGACATTCCAGCTTGCAGAGGACATATTTATCACTAAGGCCAGTCGTCAGATGAGTAAAGGCTGCCGGCAAGCGCAAGGAAGCATGTGCTTAAAGTCTAAATAAAGATTGGTAGGTAGTGGGTGTAGAAACCTGTGTGTCAAAGAGAAACCACACAGATCAGCTGGTATGTGCTCAGAGGTGTTACGCTACACATGTTTCCCGGAAACGAGTAACCTCGAGATGTTGTCATCTTTATAAAAACATTCAAATTCGTCCTTCTTTGCTCCTCATTCTCTCTGTGTGTCTTGTAATTTTTTTAGTGACGACCACGGCTTCAGCCCCCTCCACTGGGCCTGCAGGGAAGGGAGGAGCGGGGTTGTTGACATGCTCATCATGCGAGGTGCTCGTATTAACGTGATGAACCGCGGAGATGACACCCCGTTGCATCTCGCCGCCAGTCACGGACATAGAGACATCGTGGCAAAGGTACAACATGCTATGGTTACAACTAGACCGCTCCTGACTTGTTTACACTGTCTCTTGAGGGGAGAAAACTTTCTCCATTGTTAAATGTTCTCACTTTATGACCAGCTGATTCAGTGCAAAGCCGACCCCAACACAGTCAACGAGCATGGAAACACGCCACTCCACTACGCCTGCTTCTGGGGCCAAGACGAAGTGGCAGAGGTACAGTACATTCCACTTCTTTTAAGCACTATCTGTTGGCTGAAAAGGCCCTCTTCCGGGGAGAAACGGACTCTACAGTCATGGCTTTTTTTTGTGTCAGTGTATTTGTTTTTAATCCAATCTAATCTCTGCACAACCCCTCTTTTTTAAGGACTTGTTGACCAGTGGTGCCCAGGTGTGTGTATGTAACAGGTATGGACAGACACCTCTGGACAAGGCCAAGCCTCACCTAAGACAGCTGCTTCAAGGTCAGAGGTCATTTATGAGCGTTTTAACATCCTAAGTCATTATATTGGCAAAATTAAAAAATGTTCATAACTTTATTTTTGTTTTCTTTTTATGTAGAAAAGGCCGAGAAAATGGGTCAGAGTATGACCAAAGTCCCCTATAAGGAAACTTTCTGGAAGGGCACCATGCGAACACGACCTCGTGAGTAACATTCACTTCATAAGAAAGGAACAAATTGTCATATTAAATCAGGATGTTTGTTTAATTATTCATGTTTTGGGCTCTTTCAGGTAATGGTACCCTCAACAAGCAGGCTGGTATTGATTATAAGCAGCTTTCACTGCTGGCAAAGATCAATGAAAACCAGTCCGGAGAGGTCAGTTGCACTCTGTGCTTACTGCTCTGTCATGTCTTTTTTTAATTTCTTTTCACCTCCTTCCGGTTGTTTACTCGACTGTGTGCTCTGTCTGCAGTTATGGCAGGGTCGGTGGCAAGGGGATGAGATTGTAGTGAAGGTGCTTCAGGTGAGAGACTGGACCACCAGGAAGAGCAGAGACTTCAACGAAGAGCATCCGAAACTCAGGTGATTTATAAATCGCTTTTCTGAAACACTGAAAAAGGAAATGGTGGTGGTTTTGGTTGGCTCTTAACAGGGCAGAATAGAGTTCATTTATGGGCTTCACACGATCACATGCTGTCAATCTGTTGCACAAAATGAGGCTAATCCATTTGGTTCTGCAGTCTCTTCGGAGCCTGTTTGTCTGCACCATATACAGTCTATCACATCCTGGTAAACACAGTGCTAATGGGAGGATGGATGTGATTGATTGGTGGCCATTGAGGTCGTGTGGTCAAAGAGAATTTAGGATCAACAAGGAGATGAGTTTTTGTTGGTAGAAGTCAAGAAAAATGGGTTGTGGATGGTTTTGTAACGAAGCAGCTGTTTACTGTGTGATGTGTTCAGCTCTACAATGTGAAAAACACATTCCACAAACCTCCTCCCATCGCAGCAAACATGATGAAACCCATAATAACACGGCATTAAATCAATCATAGTAGAAATGAAACCTTATTTTTAATCCATCGTTCGCCATGTTCTTGTATCAGTTTGTGTATTATGCTGTTAGTGGCTGTTGCACCATATTATTGCCAAAAAAGGCAAAAAAGGTTGTGCCTTCGTTATGTCGAAGTATGCGCAGACATCATACAGGCATGTTAAGACAGGTTCGGCAGGGCCCCGCAAAGACCTCTGCAATCAGTGAATCATTATTGACATCATTATGGCGGTGTTGGCTTGCATATTTTAAAAGGACTCCTAAGCAAGTGTAAAGGTGTATTTACACAGGAATGGCCTACTTAAATCGAATTAATCAAAAGAAATTACACTATAAAAAGATGTATTATACAACAGAGTAAATCAAACAAGCAAAAACAGAACATAAAGGAAAGCCTTTTTAACATAAAACCTAAACTGGCTCAGTTTAAATCAGTCCAACCAACTTCAGACCCCCATTAAGTGACAAAACTCCCAACTCCTTAACAGGACAAAAATGAAGAAAATGTTTGTTCACAGAATGAACCCCCAGCAGGACGTCTGAGTGTGGAATTGGAAGAACTTGGCAGTGTGTTTTCATGCTGGCTTCAGTTCTTTGTCTTCTTAAGAATTGAAGCACACATAAAAGTACATACTGAAAATTTCAGAGGCAACATATAATCTGACTGCAAGAAATGAAAGAGCTTCAGCTTAACTTTAAAGGGGCCACAGATGATACAAATGCGGTGCATCGGTTCTTGAAGAGTGTTCTTTATGCAGAACACGCTTTTAGGACATTTCTTGTCTTAATGGGTTTTTTTTTCCTTAATGGGGTTTCCTTCCAACCGTGAAGTTAATTCCTAATCATCTGAGAAAGTGTTCTAAGAATATATAATTGTTCTTTCAACGTTTACACACACTGTCTCTCTCTTTCTGCCGTGTCTCTGTAGGATTTTCTCTCATCCAAACATTCTGCCTGTTCTTGGGGCCTGTCAGTCACCTCCATCCCCTCACCCCATCATCATTACCCACTACATGCCATATGGATCCCTCTTCAACATACTGCACCAGGGCACTAGTAAGTACTCGTTGGAAATGGCAACATTTTTGCATTTAAGTTTATTCCAGCACCAAAGCACTATGGCTGAGGATTGCTGCTGCAGATGGAGAGCATCATACACTCATCCTCATACTCCATTGGCAACTTTAGACTCTTTTTAGAGGTACTCAAACACCCCTTAAAAAATGTTTATCATACCTTCGGAGACTCGTGGGATTGACGGCGATCCCGGCCAACATTACTGTCTTTAAGAGGCTGTAGCAAATCAGTCTTAAGGGAAGAAATTGGTATCATATGAAACTAGAAAAACCTAAGGAATCTATGTCATGTTAACTTGTCAGGATGGAGGCTAAATAACGCTCCAAATTGACGGAAAATTTTGGCGAGGGTAAACTGGCATGCCGATTTTCAAAGGGGTCCCTTGACCTCTCATCTCAAGACATACATTTCCACCATAACTTGTTGCAGAAAAGGCAGATATTGGTGCATAACAATTCACCAGATTGCAGGACGTTAAGGGTTCACCCCATTGGACTTCTTACTTTTCTCTCCTGCCCTCCTCTTGTCTTCGTCTTCCTCTTCCTCAGCTCTGGTGGTTGACCAAAGCCAAGCGGTGAAGTTTGCGTTGGACATCGCCAGCGGCATGGCTTTCCTCCACACCTTAGAACCAATGGTTTCACGGCTTTACCTCAACAGTAAGCACGTCATGGTAAGACAGCGCTTTACTGTCCACAATTCTAAATATTTTAGTCTGTTACTGCCACTACACTAACACACAAAGGTGATCCTGTGACTCATTGACTAGCCAGATATTTTTATATATATATTTCTTCCCATCTGCAACTGGGCCCGTTAGTAAGGCCCGGGACCCCCCATTGAAATGGCCTCTTATCCCCTCCCATAGACATGTTACATTAACACACATCTTTAGAACTATAACCATATACTGTACATTGCATAGTCTTTTTATACCTCATACTGTGAACCTTACTGTCGACATTCCTTGGACAATTCAACACAAAACTACAACTTCTAAAAACCGCACAGCTGTTTCATTTTTAATTCAGATATTGTCACATTTTATAGTATGTTTTCATGTTTTCATTGTAATTTTCTTCCATACAGCTTTCATTTTAATTCAGATATATTGTACGTATTTTTGTTGTAATTTTCTTTAATTCTTTATCTGTTTCTTGATTTTTTTTTTTTTATTTAATTTGCTATTACTTCGTTTGTTATACACCAAAGCAAATTTGAATTCAAACATTGTACATATTTTATAGTATTTATCATATTTTCATTGTAATTTTCTTCCGTACAGCTTTCATTTTACAACAGCTATATTTTACATACTTTTATAGTATTTTTGGTATTTTTATTATAATTGTCTTCTATTCTATATTTTATTATTTATTTTCTAGTTTTTATTTAAATTTCTCTTGTTTCATGTTTATATTATTTCACCAATACACCAAAACGAATTCCTTATATGTGAAAACATACTTGGCATACTTGACTCTGATTTGATGAGTAACAAGCTGGCGGGGTTAATTTGCAGATTGATGAGGACATGACAGCCAGAATAAGCATGGCGGATGCAAAGTTCTCCTTCCAATGTCCCGGTCGTATGTACTCTCCAGCATGGATGGCCCCTGAAGGTATTCATCCCTTTTTTTCATCCTTTATGTTCTCCTCCCTTCCGCCTACTTCCTCTTCCCATAGTGCCTCCTCCGACTTTATGAGTCACTTAGTCAGGAACATGCTGCACTGTATAATTTGTTCCCAGTTAAGTGGTAGTCATCCCGTGTGTTGCCTGTGTTACGGAATAAAAACAAACCAATAAATGAGTTATCCTATCATGTTTATGGAGTTGTCCCTCTTGTTTGCAGCCCTGCAGAAGAGGCCTGAGGACATCAATAGAAGATCTGCAGACATGTGGAGCTTCGCCGTGTTACTGTGGGAGCTGGTTACCAGAGAGGTGCCCTTTGCTGACCTCTCACAAATGGAGATAGGCATGAAGGTATTATCTACCCACAGGCTTGTACTGTTGTGTTCACATCCACATCTCTGTATCCCTCGGAAATACCGCACCAAAACCCCACGCCTCCGAAATATCCCAAGGCTTTTTACAGGTTTCTAACTTTGTATCTCGCCTCCCCTCCGTTCCTCAGGTGGCTCTCGAAGGTCTCCGGCCAACCATCCCACCGGGGATTTCCCCTCACATCTGTAAGCTGATGAGACTCTGCATGAACGAGGACCCAGCCAAGAGACCCAAGTTTGACATGATCGTCCCCATCCTGGAGAAGATGCAAGACAAGTGAAATGCCTTCGCAGCAACCTTTTAACACTCTGTTTTTATCATCAAACCACTCTTTATCTTCACTTCAATCATGTATCCCGCTAAGCCACTGTAAATAATGTCAGAGACCACTTTCGCTACACAATTCAAAGTATTATATTGCTTTTCTTGTATAATTTAAATTCGAGGTATAAATGTTCTTTAGCCCAAGTGCTCTTTTATTATGGCTGAAACATGTTCACTGAAAAACTTTTGAATCCAGTGTGGATTATATTCAGTGACAGAAAACAGATCCAAAGAAATGTGTATAGAAATAAAGCTTTTATACACATTACAGAATGCAATAAATGTTTTATATTTATGACAAATACTTGTTCTTTTTATTTTGAGATCAGCATCTTCGTTTTGTGGAACACTACAAAAATAATTCTTAGCACATGGTTCCGCTTTCTGGAAAGTTTTCAGCCAAATCTTGTGGCTTTCTTCAGCAGATGGGGTTTGCTTGTTGTCATAGAGATGATTCAGTTGGTAGTTCAGTTGTTGTCCACTGATGAAGGCCACAAGATGGTGCTGAAAGCTCCAGAAAACATACACTAAGTGACTAAGCTTAAACTACAATTTCTACAGTTCAACAGTGAACTTTCAAGCTCAGCTCACAGACTGTAGTTAATTCTTGAATGAGAATTTTTTTTTTTCAAATCTCTGAACAATTAGTTTGTTGTTTACAACAGATTGGAATTTCTCATTCATTCAAGCATATTGCACGTTTTGGCACATGTGTGCAAAAGAGTTTGTACAACTGTCTACAATGTGCATATTAACCACTTGCACATGTCTTGTTGATCAAAACTGATGAGTTTACTCTCAGTGACATTGTCGTCCTCTTCACAACTTTTAAACATTCATTATGTGTGAGCCTTCACATGCAAAATGATCCATTCAATTATCAAAATCTGTCAGACATACATGTATATTCCATAAATATATATGACATGATGTTACGTACTGTGAGGCGGTACTATTTGTTTTTTACTGAACACATATGCATATCCTGTTTCTGTGTATACAGTATTGACTTTTCCCAGTAAACTTTGACCTGTTGTTGAAATGGAAATCTAAACAGCTCAGTGCAATACACATTCAGCTAGACAACACAGATATTCTGGTATAGTACGGTAAGCATTCAGTGCCAACAAAAAAAGCAGAAGAAAACAAAGATTTGCATATAAGAAACATTTCCAGGTTTGACTGCTGTGGTGAAAAAAACATCTCAACATTTTGACCAGTACGGCTCACACAATGACAAAACCATGTTTTCTTTTGGTAGCATTTAGAGGTGGAAGAAGTACTCAGTCATTTTACTTAAGTAAAAGTAGTAATACAACAGTGTAGAAATACTCTGTTACAAGTAAAATCTTACTCAAATAAAAGTACAAAAGTATTAGTATCCAAATATACTTTAAGTACCAAAAGTAAAAGTACTCCTTATACAGAATAAGATATGTGTTCATCACGTTAATGTTGCAGCTGGTAAAAGTGGAGCTCATTTTCATTACTTTATATACTGCTGGGTATTTTAATCTATAATAATACATCATCATTAGTTGATTATATATTTTTTTTATTATTGATCTGAATCTTCAAAGTAACTAATGGCTAAAGCTGTGAAATAAATGTAGTGTAGTTAAAAAGTACAATACTGTGTTTCCCTCTGAGATGTAGTGGAGTAGAAGTATAAAGTAGCATAAAATGGAAATATGCAAGTAAAGTACAGGTACCTCAAAATTGTACTTAAGTACAATACTTGAGTAAATGTAGGACAGATAATAATGCGCATAGTGCACTTTCATACCCTGCACTCTACTCATTTTTAACAGTCTCTTCTGTACTTTTTTAATAGTCGTGTATCACAGCTGTTACCCTGCACTATATTCACTTTTAACAGTTTTCTTCATCTCCTTGTATTTTTATACCTGGTATATTTTTTTGTACTTTGAACTACTAACTTTTTTACTGCCTTCTTACTAACATGTTTTGCACTATGGAGCTGTGATAATGGAAACTTGAATTTCCCTTGGGGTCAATAAAGTTACTATCTATCTAATCTATCTAATAGTCAGCCATGTATAACAGCAAATTATATCTCTGATGATTTTCTTGGGATGTGGTATCTTATTTAATTGGGGGTATATGGGAGTGGGTGTATAACTTGGGGTTATATGATGTGAATTGATATGATTAAATTGTTTTTGGATTAAGCTACTGTGTAACTGCTGCAGCATTTAGTTAGTTATTGCTGTGGAAGCATGAATGTCGTAAAGTATGCTGGGATGGAACAAAAAGGCTGAAAGGCTCAATGCATTCTCCCTAAAGTGATCAACC
Organism: Sebastiscus albofasciatus; assembly: GCA_916701655.1. Taxonomy (NCBI): domain Eukaryota; kingdom Metazoa; phylum Chordata; class Actinopteri; order Perciformes; family Sebastidae; genus Sebastiscus; species Sebastiscus albofasciatus. Next base: position 75,015 of record CAKAOI010050362.1, read on the forward strand.
AGCTGTGCAGCTTGATGCAACGTGATTGGAAGTGTGACACGTGATAAGTCAGCTGACTTTGCTGTGCCTTTCACGAGACCGAGCTGAGATAGACACATCATAACAAGCAGCAACAGACCGATGAGCACACAGTAAAGTTGCCGACTTTGTGGAAGTAGAAGCGAGGCTGTGTTGAATCTCCTAACCCGCCTGTAGTTCACCTCTCCAGGGGGAAGACGACGACGACCCTCCGGTCTGCACTTTGTTTTTGGAGGTACAGTAGTCAAAAGAGCAGCTAGCTCGCTACTTTATTAGCCTGTTTTGTGTCGAAGCCAAACTAGTTTGTGGGTGTTTATGTGTGAGTCATTTCTTCTAAATTACACCTCTTGAGTGTTACTTCCTTCACGCTACTTCACGTCTCTTTCAGAACAGACAGTTCTCTGCTGTCTCTCTCACTCAGGACAATGAAGCTCCCCACGCTGCTGCTGCTCCTAACCGGCTCTCTGCTGTTCATTCTGCCGCTGTTGGGCTCCTGTCACCCGGCACCGACCTCAGAGCAGCACCGGCTGGTGATCATGGAGCAGTTCACTCACCAAGGTGTCGGATTTAATTGGAAGAATGTCACCTGCCCTGTGTGCAAAGTTGTCTTCACCATCCTTGATATCGCACTTCTGGTAAATTGTGAACATGTTTTCTCACTACAGGCTACTAAAGAGGACACTGTGAAGTATGCAATGGTGTATTTATATAAAAAAACAGTTCTATGCTATGTATCCAACCTTCATATTGTTCAATTTGAGTTGCAACTGAGAGGTGTTGATTGAACTTAAGGGTCACTCTGGAGGCTCTATTTTTGGTGGTGTTGCATAATATTGAGAGATGTTTTGTACCATGTAATATTTTGTTCCCTTCAAGTTTATATAAAGATGTGAGACTACACCTCTCACACTAAACAATTCACCACAAACTATAACCTCCAACATAAAGTTGAATCACTACTAGGCCTCTATACACCTTAATCAGTTTCAACAAAAACCTTCATGAAAAGATTGATTGAAGAAGTTCCTTTTTTTAAGAGTTTGCAATTTTACAGTACAAAAGTCAATGAAAATGAAAGGGTAACACTTTTTTTTTTTTTAATTGCATCATGGTGTTGTTCCTCTCTTTTGTTTGCTTGCTTGCATCAAAGATTTCTGACCTAAATGGTTGCTTGAACTCCTAGTTTAGATGTCACTGATTGTTGCAGCTTCTCTCAATTTGAAAATATTGAATTCAAGATCATTTATTTCTTGAAAATTGGGATATTCCGTGTAGAGTTAAGTTGGTAAAAATAAATGCGAGTGTTTTACTTCCTGTTGCTCTGTGCAAACGTACTACTTTATAGACCACATTCAATATGAGTTAACTGTGTTTTACTGTGACTTAACTTATATAGGGTTACTTTAGTTTGCAAACAAATGTGACCCTAAAAGTCCCTATATTGAGAAAGGTCCAGTTCTTGTTCTGCCCCTTGAAAATCATCTATTTTTATATCTCCTGGTGCTGATTTAGCACAAAAACACCCTTGAGACATTTTGATCATATGGTCTCTTTGTTGACCTCAAGTGCTCCTGTCGTCCAACAGCTGTTTGATCTCAAAAACACGTCTTCTAAACTGGCTAGATTTTTATTCATACAGAAAGTGTAAATGCACTTAAATGCTGCCCGCATCCAAGAGTGTGACTTGTGCATGATGTCGAGCGTTACGTTGTGGTCGAGGAAGTTGGAATTTTAGATTCAAACTGATTCCAGCCGTGGCTCGTTTTTCAGGAAGTTTGTAGTTTTGACATCAGTCAGAGATGCGTCGTGTCTGAAGGAATTTTCAGAACCGTCTACGTTGAATTGTATTTTCACTTCCTCTGTTACCTCTCCTCCTAGGCTGATGCGAATGAAGAGCGAGTGGCTCGTGCAGTAGGCGAGGCGTGCATCCATCTCCATTTGGCCGATGAGCAGGTGTGTCGAGAAATAACGGAGTTGTTCAGGGAGGACTTCATCCGGGCTCTGCAGCAGTCCGTGCTGTTGCCCACTGAAGCGTGCGCCCTGCTCGTGGGCCCTTCCTGCGGCAAATTTGACATCTACGCCCCCTGGAACGTCACCCTACCAAAGGTCACTAAGCCCCCCGTTACACCACCCTCTCCTCCCAAACCTGGTTCTCCAAAGAGCAGGGTCCTGTTTCTAACAGACATCCACTGGGACAAGGTGAGTGTCCTTGAGAGCCAAAGCAGAATTGAAACTGAAATAATCCGGTACACAGTTTGATACTGGTAAATCCGGTTCTTTACTTGTGCGATAATAACATGTTAGATTTGTTTTATAGTGCCTCAAAGTTTGTCTCTCTCAAAGTGTGTGCATTAACTGCTGCTTCATGTATAGTATAAATTCAAGGACCACCTTCTCACCTCATCTACCCTCCAAAAACAAAAGTTACTGATTTACTTGACAGTAAAGTTGCCGTTTTCCCAGGAAGTTTGGAATGGCTAACTAGAGGGATTTTAGTCACCTGACTTTGTTTTGGATCAGCTTCTAAAAATAATCCTCTCCACTGACAGGAGTATGCACCCGGCAGCACCGCAGACTGCAAGTACCCTCTGTGTTGTCGTAACGACTCAGGCTCTCCCAGCTGGAGGCGGAGGCAGGCTGGGTACTGGGGAACCTACAGTAAATGTGACCTGCCTCACTGGACAGTGGAGAACCTCCTGGAAAACGTCGCCAGAGACGGACCCTGGGACTGGGTCTACTGGACCGGAGACATACCAGCGCACAATGTTTGGTCACAGACCAGGAAACAGCAGCTGTCAGAGCTTACAGTCATCTCCAGGCTCATCCACAAGTAATTTCCCTTTAGGATTATCATAATTGCTCTTTTTACATACCACATAATGGATGCGTAGTGTAGCCGTTACTGCACCATTTAGTTATCAGAGTAGTTTTTAATAGAGTAACTTAAACTATGTCAAACACGTTAATAACATTCGGGATGTTTTTTGCTGCTGCTTTGTGTCGAATGTTTGCCGTGTGTTGACTTAAAAAACCTGTACTACAAGGGGGCACGTTCAACACACTCAGGATATCTTCTCGCTATCTGGCTTCACTAACCCTAACAACCACAATCACGCTAAACGGTTGTCGGCAGGGGTAAGTCAATTTAGGATTTCCCAATCTAGCCCATGAGCGCGTACACATAACAGGGGGCCGGGATTGTAGCGTATGACCAAACGCAAACATGGACAAGTCTACTGCAAACGATAATATTAGACAAATACAAAGAAGTTAAACACATAAATCCAGGCTAGAAGGAACAATTGCAGCTGCCAAATGCAGCAGTAGGCCTGCAATGTTGAAGTACTTGTAATTTACTTGAGTATTTCCCTTTTCTGCTACATTATACTTAACTGCAATTCAGAAGGAACGGTTGTACTTTTCACTCCCACAACATTTATTTCACAGCTGCACTTACTATGCAGATTCAGATTAATAATCCACAATATAATCAACACATACATGATGATGTATTATTATGGATAAAGACTTGACTGCTACCTGTCAGTGTATAAAGGCTAGTAAAAGTTAGCCTCACCTTTTTACCAGCTTCAACTTTAAAGTTTTTACATGTTAATCCATTAATAAATATAATCCAATACATTATTCTGAAGTGGACCATTCTGCATAATGAGTACTTTTGGTACTTTAAGTATATTTTGATGCTACTAATACTTGTTTATTAGTAAGATTTTAAATGCAGGACTTATAATAAAGTATTGCTATACTGTAATACTACTACTTTTACTTATGTAGAATATGTGAGTACTTCTTCCACCACTTACTGGTGGTAAGTAGGCTTACTTTCATATCTTATAGTCACCAACCGCATACATAAACGTACTGGTAGCAAAGTAACGCAAGGCAATGTATACTGCTTCATAGTACAGGCCTCTGGATTTGATACAAACAAGCTACTGACTCTCGCCTCTTCCTCCTGTCTTGTGTCCAGACACCTGGGACCTAACGTGACGGTCTACCCTGCTGTAGGGAACCACGAGAGTACGCCCGTCAACAGCTTCCCACCACCCTTTATTCATGGCAACAGATCCTCCGCCTGGCTCTATGATACAATGGCAGAGGAATGGAAACCATGGTTACCAGAGCAGGCTTTGAAGACTTTGAGGTTCATATTTTTCATCATATCTAAATGTTTAGTGTGTCGATGTTTTGTGCAGGTTGAGCCTCCCTGTAGGTGCTGTTGTTAAGTAAAAAAGCAAGCTTTAGATCATAAACTGTTTGTGTCAGATGTTTGTCCTTGCTGTTTTACTTTCGTTGTAGTTTATATCCCAGTCATTGTGGTAACAATGGTCACATGTCTCAGAATATTGTTCCCTATAAAGAGGGTTTGGAGTTTTTATGGTCACCCCCCCAGAGCTGAATAAGCCTTTCTGAGTCCTTCAGCTATGTCTTTGGATATAATTCCAGGTACGGAGGATTCTACACGGTGGAGATTCAGCCTGGTCTGAGGGTGGTCTCTCTCAACATGAACTTTTGTGCTCGAGAAAACTTCTGGCTGATGGTGAACTCCACAGATCCCGCTAACCAGCTGCAGTGGCTGGTCCATATTCTCCAGGCCAGCGAGGACAAGGGAGAGAAGGTGAGCAGAGCAGCAAAAAAACAAAAGATGACCGAAGACGCTGGGTGGTATAAATGAGGCTGATGACTCTGTCTTTCTCATTTTACGTCCCTACAGTCATGCGATTGCAATAAAACATGTTTTATTAATGCAATAATCTTCTTCTACGTGGTGTCCTCTCCTCTTTTATTTAGGTACACATCATTGGTCACATTCCACCTGGCCTGTGTCTTGGCAGCTGGAGCTGGAACTACTATCACATCATCAACAGGTAGCAACATTTAGCATTTAAAACCTAAAGAAGCAGAATCCCCAGAACTGTTAGAAATCAAAGTTGCACTGCAGCCAAGACAATTGAACAAGCAGTACGTCTTGTTTTTGTGTCCCGTTTACTGATTCCCTGAGGAGAACACAACAAGTTCTGAACACGATGTGACTGTCAATGGCAGTTTCAGACTATTGATCTTGACACTGGGGAAATTAAGTGTTCCACAGTAGTATATACTGCTGTCTATTGTAGCTGCCATCTACTTTAAGTGTTATGCCAGTATATGGTATATCCAGCCATAGTATCAGTAGTCTGGGGCTCCTGGGATAATTTGCATGTGAAGATGATTTTAGTCATATAAACATGGTTGACGTATTACTTAGCAACGCTTGTTTCACTTCCTCTTTTGTTTGCATGGACGGATCAGATGCGTGTATGCTGTAGTTAATGAATATGGAAGTTGTTCTTCCATATGTTGTTTTTTTGAAGATCATTGACCTACTGCTGTTTAAGTAGCTGCATGCAACATCCTGACCTTTTGCAACCTACCAATTAGAAGGCATGTGACAGAAGTTATAAAGCTTTCTCTTGTTTAACATCCTATTTTTTTTTTCTTTCTTTTTTCCAGGTATGAAAGTACAGTTACTGGACAGTTTTTTGGCCACACACACCTGGATGAGTTCCAGATGTTTTATGACGAGGCAACCATGACCCGCCCATTGGGAGTGGCATTCATCGCTCCCAGTGTCACTACTTACATTAATCTGAACCCAGGTGAGTTCATAAACTAGTGGAGTTGTTGAACTCTCAACATTTTAGAAGCAATGCACAGCTTTAAAAAAAAAACCATTTCTCTCTTTACAGGTTTCCGTGTCTACTACGTGGATGGGAACTACAAAGGCAGCTCTCGGCTGGTGCTCGACCACGAGACCTACATCCTCAACCTCACGGAGGTAAACCACAGTCCGGGAGCGCCAGGTGGCCCAGAACAGAACCCCAAATGGACACTGCTGTACCGCGCCACCGAGGCGTACGGCCTGACCAGTCTGTTCCCTTCCGACTATGACGGGATGCTGCAGACCTTTGTCAAAGATGACCGGATCTTCCAGAAGTTCTGGTACTTCAGACACAAAGGACACGTGTCAGAGCCGTGCAAGGAGACATGCAAAACCTCACTGATGTGTTTCCTGCGAAGCGGGCGGTATGACGAGCTGGAGCAGTGCGACCTCTTCAATGGATTCGGAGGAAGCTTGGCCCGGGCGGTCAGAAAAACCCTCTGTTGACCTGAGGAGGTTTGAACTGGATGTCTGGGTGACGAAAAAGCACCATGACCAAATATGAAATTGAGCCAAAAAGTGTATTTTTTTTTTTTTCCTGTTGCTGGTTTGGTCAACAAGGATTTGTTGTATTTGTTTGATTAACATAAAGCACTTGAGCTAGTAGTCATTACTCTGGCAGTTTAGGTGGATATCATGAACCTCACATTGTCTGAAGAGATCTCAGATATGCCTTGTGTTATCAGTAATGTTTTTACAAAACATCTGATTATGATTGTAGCAGGTTTTTGGGTTTGTCGACTGCTGCTTTTGCAATGCCAATGTCGTAAAGACTGCACGAAATAGTCCCGAAAGGTGTTCTGTTTACTTGAAATGCACAGAATTACAGAAGTATTAGGTTGATTGCGGATCATGATTTTTAGCAATTCTATTGTACCGGGTGTCCTTCTTGGTCTGACCCACAATGCATTGTAAAAGCATATCAGTTTGCCACTTACTTTATTGAATGTGGTGGATGAATGGATCTCAGCCATCACTTCTCAGGTTTGAGCTTTGCAGTGTGTTTCTACGCAGAACAGATCTTCACTCAATCATTTTGTCTTCCTTCGTCAGCACCTTTTTTGTGGAGATTTAGGTCAGTAAAGCATTTACCTTAATTTGCCTCAGCAAAGACGTCTTCAAACTAAATAAGGAATTATATTTCTCATTGAGGTTTACTTCTGTCTGCACTTTAATTGTTTGTCAGCCAATTACTGTCCAGGTTTGATAGACTCCTAGAGTGTGACGAGCACGAGAAGGCTCTCAGCTCTTGGTCTATGCAAACTGTAGCGTAACATGAGCTTGACAAGTAATGCAACTTGTAAAAATGAGCAATGATTTAAAGAGATTGTATAAATAATGAAATAAAGATGTAATCTGATACTCATGTCTGCTTGTTTTGTGTTTGCTGTGAGGGGAAGTATAAATTTAAAAGTAAAAACATACTTTCAACTGCTTTTTATATTGTAATAAAGCAGTTTATCCGGTGCCTAGTTGTCTTCTGAAATGGCAAATACTATACATGTATAAGTCACATACAGATGAACAATAATCTAAAGTGCCAACATTCACATAAAAGTGATCCCCTTCTTGCAGAAACGGAAAGAAACCGTTAACTGCTCTGTGGTTTCCACTGTTGCTTCACTGAGGACATTATCTGTCTGATTCCCTTCACTAAGAAACCACTCTGTTTACTTTAGTAATGGTGCATTAGAAAAAAGCTAGTTTCAAATTGACTAAATTAGGGCTGTCAAAGTTAATGTGATAATACATTAACGCAAATTTGTTTTAACGCCACTAATCTTGAACACATTAATGTAAATATATTTCAATTAAGGAATCCATCGGTACCAACCATGTCATACTAGCTTACTAGTGAAGGAGGCTGAATAACACTCCAAACTTATACTTAATTTTGGAGAGGAAAAACTGGCATGGCCATTTTCAAAGGGGTCCTTTGACCTCTGACCTCAAGATATGTGAATGAAAATGGGTTCTATGGGTACCCACGAGTATCCCTTTTACAGACATGCCCACTTTATGATAATCACATGCAGTTTGGGGCAAGTCATAGTCAAGTCAGCACACTGTCACACTGACAGCTGTTGTTGCCTGTTGGGCTTGAGTTTGCCATGTTATGATTTGAGCATATTTTGTATGCTAAATGCAGTACCTGTGAGGGTTTCTGAACAATATTTGTCATTGTTTTGTGTTGCTAATTGATTTCCAATAATAAATATATACAAATATTTGCATAAAGCAAGCATATTTGCCCACTCCCATGTTGACAAGAGTATTAAGTACTTGACAAATGTCCCCTTAAGGTACATTTTGAACAGATAACAAATGTGCGATTACTTTGCATGATTAATTGCAATTAACTATGGACAATCATGCGATTAAATATTTTGATCGATTGACAGCCCTAGACTAAATACTTCTAATAACTAATAATGGCGCTGGGGAGTAGTTCAAGACTGTGTCAAAGACAAATAGAGCCCAACCTTTCAGCATTATAATTTCATCAGGTGCAAATGTGTTTCTGATTCTATTTCCGATTTTTAAATTCTATTTTAGGACATCCAAAAGAGTCACCACGCATACAGAAACTAAATCACAGAAAGACACATTATTTAATGGTAATTCTTCACATATCCCTCCATTATAAATTTCAGTCTAAGTGCCACGACTCATCAGCGCAACTCTGCAGTCTACATGATTTGACTGCGTGGAGGACTCCACTGCCCTCAAGATCATTTGATCATCAGTAATTATAGGCCTCTCTATGAACTCATTTTGTAGAGTTAGTGTTCAATCTACCAATTACTGCTCACCATCCATCATTAAAAGGTACAACTGTAACAAGCCATTTAATCCTCTTCATCTTTCTAAAGGGATTTTTTATTGTGGTTCTGAGAAGAGCATCGTGACACCAAAGTCCTCCTTGTACAGCTCCCAGGTCTTTGGTTTGTGTGGGTTGTCCAGCTCATCTCTGGGTAGAAACAGCCTGTGGAGAGTTCACAGTCAGCACTAATGTCAGAACAGTATGAAAAGTCTTGAGCTAAAGAAATAATTGCATCAGAAAACATACCTGTTGTCCTCTATGAAGGAGGTGTTGAACCAGAAGTAGAATGGAACATCTTCGTACCCTTTTGGAAGACCCTGAGAGGAAATGATGAATCATAAGGACACTCAGGTTAAACACAAGCTTTACTTACATATATATAGTGTGAAGCTGTTAAATGCAAGCACTCACAGCGCTGGATTCAAACATGACCTTCACATCCCCGTCAACCACAGGCCCATTCTGTAGGCTGATGACTGTTGCATTACTGCCCACATCGGGAAATACCTAAGAAAGAAATACGCATTCAACAAATGAATCAGTGAGACCTGGTGAGCGCACGGTGCGGAGTGTGTGAGACTTACTTTGCAGTTCTCCTGTTTGGCGCACACGCATTGAAACACCAGCACTTTCCTCACAATTATCTTCACCCTGAGATCACTCCCATCACCTCTACCTACACCTGGGTGACAGCAAAAAAGCAGATATTAACGTGGGCACAAAGAGTTACTGTATTTAAAGGATTAAGTTGTAGTGCCCGGCTGGTTTGCTGGGGTTTTACCTGCTATGGAGTGGATGCGGATGCTCTTGATGCTGAGGCTTTTAGGTGGAGGCATCTGCCTGTTGAACTTGGTCTTCATGATCTCGTAGTACCCCACGTACCGGCTCTGTGGTTCACACAGACGCAACGCTAAAACATCTGCACCCGGTGACTCAGTGTCTGAGGTTTTTATGAGGAAATCTCGACGGACGATCCATTCAAACCGTCTTAAACTGTCAATGAGCTTATAGCAAGTGTATATATGCTAAATGTATGAAACATACTGCATGGACATAATACAAATATATATTATATACAGTATATATGGTAAATTATGACAGGGGTTCCCAAACTTTTCCATACCAATGCCTCCCAAATAGCGTTAGCTTATGGTTGAGGCCCCCTTTTGCAAGATGTCTTAAAAACCCATTGACAATACGCCATCAAATATAAAAATAAATAAAGAAAAGAAAACTTGGCAGGGTAAATAAGATTCTGGTATGTTATATATCATATTTTATAATAATTATTAAATATATAATCTTTTGCATTTTCCCCTCATCTTCTCTCTAATTTGCTGAGGACCCCCTGCTGCCACCTGCTGGCCCCAAAGGGGGCCTGTGCCTCCACTTTGAAAATAACTGAATTATGATATTGCTAGAGATTGCAGTCATTGTTCAAACTATTTTGATGGCATAAATTATTGTTTGTAGAAGACTGTCTATTTGTTTCTTTCACCCCTTTTGTCTGCCATAGTATAATTGTTCATACTACCACTAGGGGGCGCCAGTTAGGCTTCTTTTGAATTCTACCCAAAGTCCTAAAATGGTAAAAGTTCTAAATAAATGCCTCTATTAAAAATAATCTTTGTTAGTTTGGCCTCTGAGTGTCTTGGTCTAACCTGAGAGGGAGTCTCCACTCCCTGAAACTTGGAGCTCCGACTCTTGTCTGTCCTCCTCTCACCAAAGTACTCCAGACTGTCCTGGTGGACAAACAGGAATGAATGTTAAGGAAGTGTTTGAAAATGTTTTTTGCTTATTCATTAACCCTTACTTTAACAAACTGACAGACACGTACCTGTGCACTCTCAAACTGGTCACTGTCAATAAACCAGGTGCACACCATAGTACCTGTGCGTCCTGTGAAAGAGAGCAGTGGAGGGTAAATTAAGGGTGAAAGTGACAGCAACTGTACACCAAAATAATGTCTTTGTTCAACTCAAATCATTTACAAAAATGATAATGAAACAAGTCGGGATCTTTGGCGTCACCTTTCCCTCCTTTGCAGTGAATAGCGATGACGTTTTGGGGATCAGCAGACATCCACTCCCTCACGTTTGCTGTGTATTTCAACATGTCCCTGAGACGGATACAGTAGTAGAACAAACCATGATAAAGACATTGAGATAAGCTGGAAAACTACTGTACAACCCGTAGTGATACATCCAGTTTCTGTATGTGTCGTAGTCAGTACACACGCCTGGAAAACACTGCAAAAGTGCTTTTTAAAATAAGATAAGAAACTTTATTGATACCACAAAGGGAAATTTAAGTGTCATTTATGACTGTGTCAATAATGTCATTCTAATGCATCGATATCATTACCATAATAACAAAAGGGCCTCTTGTGTAGCTGTAATCTAAAGTGCTTCAGTACAATGACAAACAAATGGGAGAGGTGAAACACAACATCACACAGAAAATGTTACTCACTCCAACGAGGGGACGTTGTGGTCATCGATGAACACCCGTTCGACCTTGTAGTGGAAGAACTGGGGGTCGTAGCCTTTCTCACCTGGAAAACAAAAGATGATATTGACATGGTTTGTGCGATGCAACATACAAAGGAATGCAGTACATGTGACGAAAGGAGGTTGCCGACTTACTGCACAGGTTGTAAACTTTATAGTGGCCTTCGTGTTTAGTGTCCAGGAACCTCGCCACCTCCTACACAGAGAGGAGGTTAAAACACCTGTGTGTGTGTGTAAGGTCTGTGGGTCTACTTTATGTTGGAAGTTTCTTGTAACAATAGTGCCTATGAATGGATTCATAATGAAATTGGGTGAGTGTAATTGGATTGAAACTATATAAAATGTACCATTGGTTGTGTCGGACTTACCCTGATTGGATTCCTGTAGAATGACTGCTTCCCGGAGGAGGGGAAAGACATGGCGATGACACGGTCTAAAAAAGTAAAAGAAGGACTTAAAAGGAGGTAAAGATGCACTGTTTTAGTCATCTATATGTATTTTCTGACACGCATTTATGGTATTTGTTTTTGCATTACACAGTATGTAACAACTACCTGTGACATAGGTAAGATCAAGGTCAAATCCATCCTTCTGATAACGCCGCTTGTTCTCAGAAACCTGAGAAAAATAACAAGTCAATGATCAGGAAGTAGTAGACATCTTCTCTCTTGATGGCAACCCTAATTCTACACAGCTACATTCCTCCAGAAGACTCCACTGAACGTCTACATTAGAGGCACTGCATTAGGTATTCACCGTTCTCTACGCATCATCTGTGCATTAATGGTGATGACCTTACCATCCTCCTGGTGACCTTCTCCAGCTCTTTTCTCTGAGCTGCCAGTCTGAAAACCCTCACCAGGATTATTATTCTCAGGAAACGGAGAAATGTCACCACCCTGATGAAGAATGAATGCAAAAAATGTTAATGTTAGCGTTAATGGCACTCTAGGTACTGAGGGGTGATGTTAGGGTTAGGCAATATGGTTGGAATTAATATTAAGTTACTAAGATTGTTCAGTCTGAGGTTAAACAAAACATTACATACATTTTGTTTTACAGAAATACTCACGATATTAAATTAAAAATTATACACTGAATCACAATAGCATTATTATTTCCGAGACCCTTGCAACATATTTCTGGTAAATATTTGTTTTTTTGCACTCACGTACTATTATATCTTGTCTTGTTTTGTTGTTTTATTGATGTCTCTATTGTCGCTTTTGCTGCTGTAATTCTGTAAATTTCCCCGCTGTGGGACTAATAAAGGATTATCATATCTTATCAAAGGGTCTCCAAAATTTGGGAGTACTACTGTACAGCAGGATTCTCCATCTAGGTGTTTTCAAGAACCCTGGCTGATTAGACCCACAGTAGGGTGGAAGCTGGAAATTACGTGATGTCCCCAAACTATACGGACAGAGGTGTAAATGGCCCCACCCTAACAGGTGCAACAACACCAACAGGAGAGCGAGGGAGATGTTAATTAAGCCCAGTTTTGGTGCCTTCAAATGAAACTTGTGAGCTTGTGTTTACAACATGGGGAGTCGTGTACACAATATGCTTGGCGTTCAAGTGGTTAAGTCGTGAGAACGCCGCTGCTAAGCAAACAGCAATATGAACATTACTGTCGGCTTCTAGAAGCCACAGAGGCTGACAATTCAGCAAGCTAGTGAGTGGGTAACATAAAGCAGGAAATGCAAAGGCAAAATGACAGAGGAAAAAGACGAGGCCGTTGGGAATATCAACATTTTCCTCAGACCTACTATAAAATTACCAAGGACAATATACGATGAGTATATTCACTTATTATGCACCGAAAAATTAACTTCTATGGCCTCCGCTATTTCTGATAACGTCAGCAAATATATGTCACAACTCGTAAACTCGGAGCTTCCTCTTCCACAAGAGGGGGGCGTTCGTATGGTCTCATATAAAATAAATACAGTAAAGACGACCCCATTTGAAGGCACTAATTGTACACAGTCCTGAGAGGAGGTATGATCAGGCAACATAAGTGGAAACACCTGTGTGGATGGACTATGAGTGTGTGTGTGTGTGTGTGTGTGTGTGTGTGTGTGTGTGTGTGTGTGTGTGTGTGTGTGTGTGTGTGTGTGTGTGT